>CM060403.1:92337997-92612310 GCA_030545235.1 Helianthus tuberosus | reverse complement strand
AAACCAATAGAAAGAAAAATAAAAAGATGAAATTATTCTTGAAACAATCAATACTGGTTGATAACCGAAGGTTTCATCCTGAAACCCAGGACCCATCCACCTTCGGCTATCAAATTGTTTCGATACAGAAATAAAAATTGTTCATAAAAGCATGAAATTGTTCAAATGATTTAAAGGAAATAAGCTCTAGGGGGTAGTGCCTTCTTCGTCACATATTGGTTTCAGCAACATCCGTCTTGGGATCCGCCTCAGCATCCTTCTCAGCATCGGTTGCTTTTTCAACTGCTTTGGAAGATTCTTCGACAGCTGATTTGGAAGAGGTGCCGCCGAGGTTCTTTAGCTTGGTCTCCCAAGCACCAAACATCCCAAGTAGGGCATTCAAAACCTAATGTTTTGGCTTCATGGGCCATCTTCAACCTGGCTTGGAGGAGAAATGATGACGGAACTTTTGAGGCTTTCTCGGTAGCTGACCATATCCCTTTAGTGTTGTACATGGGTGGCTTCAAGATCGGCCTGGGCTTGAAGGGTAGCTTTGTTGAGAGCAATTTGGTGTTCCTGGATCATAGCTTTGAATTTCTCCTCGTAATGACGAGATTTGGCGGCTGCGATCATGCCTTGGTCGGAGATTGTGATTTCTGCTTCCTTTAGCTTAGATTCAAGCGTCTTGTTAAGCTTGCAGGATTCTTGATATAGGTGAACCAAACGCTCAAGACCCTACAAAGGTAAGAGGACAGGTATTAATATTGATAAATCTTTGAAAATAATGTAAGCCGCAGGATGTGATGTGAGAATACTAACCTGGTTAAGAAAGGAAGTCATAAACCCGCTAGCTTCAATAAACCCGTGCTTCTCATAAGGAAATGTGTCAGAAATGACAGGGGAATCAGGCTCTTTCCTTTTGCGGGAGCTTGAACTCCGGGGCCTGGTAGCCGGTGAAGGTTTGGGAATAATGATGGCTTTGGAACTGCTGGGTTTGGAGGTGGCTGTGGTCTTGGGGCTAGGTTCTTTCTTGACCTGGATCTGATCAGAATAGCTGTCCAATTCGTCGAGGTCAAAGACTTCAGGGATCTTGGCCGGTGCTGCACAAAGGGAAAAGTTTCACATCATTATTACTCTTTATTTTATTATACTGTTTTTACTAATTATTTTGAAAGTAATCCTTACCAGACATTTCAGATGACGAATATTGACTGGAACTCGGGACGTGTGTGGTGAAAGTCCTGTCTATTGCAGGTAATCGGTAAACAGTGTTGATTCTTTTTTCTGATTCAGCGGTATGGGGAGCTACTTCCTTGAAGTTCACTGCATAAGGATCAAAAAGAAGGATATTAATAGAAGATAAAAATCAAATGCTCTATGAGAATATTTATAACCCTACCGGTGGTTAACCACTCCACCGGAAGGTTGGCACCCTCAGCAATGGAGTCTCGTTTGACAAAGAAAAATTTGCGTTGCCATCCGTCTTCGTTTTTGGTGGCTTTAAGAATCAGGGGTTTGCTAGAGGTTGAGAAGAGTAAGAACCGGCTAGAGCCATGGGATCGGAGGTGATAAGCAATAGGCAAATCCTCGATGCGGAGGTCGGAGCAATGGAGGTTTTTGATTTGGTTAAGTACAATTAGTACTCTCCAAACCATGGGCATGGTTTGAGCAAAAGAGATGCCGGTGGTTCGAAAGAATTGCATCATGAATTCGGGAAAAGGGTATCGAAGACCTAGCGAAAAAGGATATGCTGGAAAACAAACCCATTCAGTGGAAGAAACATCCGATCGGATTGACCGATCGAATGGTCTAAAGACCGTGTTCTCAGGGAAAGCGCCGGAGGCTCTCAAAGCTGCAATGTCTGCGTTGTCAAAAGCACAGATCTCCCTTTCGGGATTTTTAAGGAGATTCTGCTGGGTGAAGGTGTCGGCATCCATTGCGAGTAAAGTGATGTAAATTGATAGAAAGTAAATCAGAAATGGAGAATTACCTGAAGGTTCTGTTGAAGATATCTGCTTTTCAAACAAGAAAAGAGAAGATATAGGGGCATTGAGGATCTCCATTGAGCAAAAAGCGCGTTGAAATTTACGATGTGATCTCGACCGTCGCTTCGTTTTAAATGCCTTGAGTTATGGGATAAAACTTTTGAAATATATCCGTTGGATTGGTATACCAACCGATATATTTGGGGACAATTGTTATAGGTCATTTTCTGAGTATACATATCCTGACTAATATCCCGCTTTTAATTGTTTATTTGTGACCAGGATACTGGACGGGGATATTGCTAACATTCTGGGCAATATCCTAAGGTTGAGTGAATTAAACACGTGCAGGTTAATGGCTGTAAGTTACTAACGGTCATCAAGACTTCTTCTCCTCAAGACTCGGGCGTATTTGTTAAGAGGAAGCCGTTGAACCCGAAAGACTTGGTCCTCAACGTTCGAGTGGGAATATTCGATGGATCCCGGAAGTTTAGGATAGTTTGTTACATTATCTTTACTATAAATAGATGGGGGCGGATCAGTTTAAGGCACGCAATTTCACACTAACACTCTCAAACACTTTCACTCTCTAGCTCATTACAATCACTACACTTGTATTCGAATTTCATTGTAACACATAGTCGATCCGCACCACATCCTGCACTGTATCCTGATATTTGAAGCAATAGAAGAACAAGGCAGCTGCGATTGTCAGCTCCCGAGGTTTTATGCCGGCGATCTAGATTGATCAAGGGCTTTCCTCGTACATCACGTGTCCACCTTTACATTTTTGCTCATTGTTTGATCATAGATACAGCTCTATATCCCGAGCCGTATCCTGAAACTGTTTTCATATCTAATTTTGTTAACACATTTTTCACATATAATTTTAGCACACTACCTCACTTAACTAATTTGATCACTTAATTTCTTAGGTAATTTTTGACCAAAACAATTTGGCGCCCACCGTGGGGCAAGTGGTGCTACTTTTACTAAAAATCTTTGCAAAATCATTAATTGGTTTTCTATTTTCAAAACTTTTTGCCACATTATTTACAATGGCCTCAAGATCAAACATGAGCTCTTCCACTATGTCTGCTACAACCTCTGCTACCACTGGTTCAGTGCTTCCACCACCTCCTCCAAGGATGCCGTTTTCTTCACAATCTCGAGATGTTATCCCTACTCGGAGTGTCCAGGGATCTGCTCCCGTTTTAGCCTCTAACGATGAAATTTTGACTTTATTTGGAAGTGTGCAGGAACAAATGAGGCAACAACAGGAGACTAACCAAATGCTGTTAAGGGAAATACAACTCTTAAAAGCTAGCTCGAGTAGACCCGCTGAAGAAACTGTCACTCCCATACATCCCAGGGCTTTGAACTTCAGTTCCGCAGTTTACACTAAGGATAACAGGGGGAATATCGTGCCCAGCCTTCCTCAGAATCATACTCCTGAAATACCCTCCTCGGTCAGGATGTCAACCATGAGGAGCTCAGGATATGCTTCAGGATACGTGCAAAATCCTCCGACGGGTAACGTGTTAAATAATAGTAATAGCCTTGCTACTAACAATAATGGGTCTTTGCAGGATGCAGGTATGACGTCGACATTTACTAGGGAGCTTCAGAGATTGAAGGACATGATATCCAGTGTACCTGGAGTGATCCAGCCAATCCCGGAAGTATCCCAAGACAGCCACAAGATATCTCGCTTTGCACATCCTATCTGTGATGCTGAAATCCCAACAAGATTTCAGACTCCCAACATGAAGCTTTATAACGGAACTACGAATCCTGAAGAGCATATTGCCCAGTATAGGGAGAGGATGGAAATCAATCCTATCCCTCCAGACCTCAAGGAGGCATGCTTGTGCAAGGGCTTCGGTTCTACCTTGACAGGATCAGCCTTGAAATGGCTGTTGAATGTTCCACCTCACTCAATTACTTCGTTTGCTCATTTGGTTAATTTATTTAATAGTCAGTTCTCTTGCAGCCGAAGTTTTGAGAAACTAACCAGTGATCTTTACAGGATAACTCAAGGACCTCAGGAATCCTTGAGGGATTATGTGAACAAATTCAGTCGAGAATCCTTGGACATCCCACATCTTGATGTTGCAACAGCTGTGCAAGCTTTTAAGATGGGATTACAAAAGGATTCTCAGTTTTATCAGGATCTTGTAATGAATCCCTGCAGGAATCTCGACGAAGCTCGCAACAGGGCTTTGAGATATATCCGTCTGGAAGATGACAAGAAGATGCAGGAGAGGATGAATTCTACCTCAACCTATGAATCAACTAACAGGAAATCAGAAACCTCATATAAGCCATATCGCTCCAGGCCATATGGCAGAAATGATAACAAGAATGTGAACGTTGTTGAAGACAAGGATCCTGAAGAATATCCTGACTTATCTGAATACTGTTTTTCTGTTAATATACCTGAATTAATGTATGCTATGCAGGGCTTAGGGGACAAAGCTAGGTGGCCTCGAAAGAACCAGCAGAAAGCTGATTGGAAGGATAAATCCAAATGGTGTGCCTTCCACGAAGACTTCGGACATATGACCGAGGACTGCATTGCTTTAAGGAAAGAAATAAGTTACCTGTTAAGCAAAGGGTATCTGAAGGAGTTGCTGGGAAGAAAGAAGAATAAGGGCCAGGATTCTGTGAAGGATCCTGAACGAGCAGCATCACCTCCAGCTGATGCCAAGATAATTAACTTTATTTCAGGAGGATCCGATATTTGTGGAACTTCGTATTCAGCGGCAAAAAGACACGCAAAGGAAGCTAAGAGCGAGAGGGGAGACAGACCAGTCAGAATGACTACCCTCACAACTGATAAAGTGATCACTTTCGATAGTGATGACAGGGATACTGTTCAGGATCCTCACCATGATGCTTTGGTAATAACATTATATGTGGCTAACCATTTTGTACGCAGGATACTGGTAGACAACGGTAGTTCTGTCAATATAATTCAACTGGAAACGTTGAAGAGGATGAATGTGTCTCCGATGGACATTACTTCGAAGTCCACTGTGCTCGTTGGTTTAAGTGGAGAAGCTAGGAATACTGTAGGGGAGATAAAGTTACCAGTATATGTTGAAGGGGTCAACTCGATACAACGTTTCTGTGTAATGGACTCCCTATCCTTCTATAACATCATACTAGGCAGACCATGGATTCACGATATGAAGGCTGTGCCATCAACATATCACCAATGCATCAAGATCCCTACCCCTTGGGGGGTTGTCAAGGTGGAAAGTGATCAACAGGAAGCGAAAGAATGCTACTCATCCTCGATGAAATCCTCAACTAAGCCTAGTACAGCATAACAATTAAAGACGCGGGCCCAGGATATCGTGGAGGATTCGGAGCAGGATGTGAAGAAAATTATCCTGGAACAGGATAATCCTGATATCTCGGTGCTCGTAGGAACCAATATCCCTCAAGATATTGAAGAACAGTTAACTAACTTTTTGAAATGCAGGATGTCAACGTTTGCATGGAAGCATGAGGATATGACAGGCATATCCAAAGACATTATTACTCACAAGCTTGGAATTGACAAATCATTCAAGCCTGTTCAACAAAAAAGAAGAAAATTTGCTCCTGAGCGGAATGCGATTATCCAAGAGGAAGTTGAAGTCCAGGATGATCAGAGAAGTCAAGTTTCCAAGATGGCTAGCTAACGTAGTTGTGGTACAAAAGAAAAACGGGAAATGGAGAGTCTGTGTAGACTACACGGACTTAAACAAGGCTTGTCCTAAAGACCCATTTCCTCTCCCTCATATCGATGCAATGGTGAATGCTACTGCTGGACATGAAATGTTAACGTTCATGGACGCATCCTCAGGATTTCAGCAGATTCAAATGGAGCCTTCGGATCAGGAGGATACTGCCTTCATGACACCAACAGGTATATATTGCTATACTGCTATGCCTTTTGGTTTGAAAAATGCAGGTGCAACATACCAGAGATTGGTAAACATGATGTTCAAAGATAAGCTGGGGGACACCATGGAGGTATATACTGACGATATGGTGGTAAAATCTAAAAGAGCTGAGGATCACCTCCAGGATATCAAGGGAGCATTTGATATCCTGGATCAATACAACATGAAGCTGAATCCTGCTAAGTGCCATTTCGGAGTGGGGGCAGGAAAGTTTCTTGGATATATGGTGACAAAAAGGGGGATAGAAGCAAGCCCGGAGCAGATTAAAGCTATCCTGGATATAAAATCACCCTCGAATATGAAGGACGTACAACGGTTGACAGGCCGAGTAGCAGCTTTGAATAGATTTATCTCAAGATCCTCGGAAAAATGCAAGGAACTCTATGATATCCTCAAGAAGAATAAGAAGTTCGAATGGGGAGCAAAGCATGAAGCAGCCTTGCAGGATTTGAAGCGATATCTCTCAACTGCACCTCTGTTGATGAAGCTAGAGAATGGTGAACCACTATCCCTATACCTCGCTGTATCAGGGAATGCTGTAAGTGTTGTTCTTATTAAAGACCATGAAGGTCAACAATATCCTGTTTATTATGTTAGCAAAAGTTTGTTAGATGCTGAAACTAGATATTCACACTTAGAGAAACTAATATTGGCCCTAGTTATGGCATCAACTGAGCTTAGACATTATTTTGAAACACATAGGATCCATGTTAAAACGAATTATCCTGTCAAAAATGTGCTTAGGAAACCAGAGATGTCAGGCAGGATGGCCAAGTGGTCAGTAAAGTTAAGTGCTTATGATTTAGTATATGAACCTAGAAATGCCATAAACTCTCAGGCTTTAGCTGACTTTGTGGCTGATTTCAGTAGTGACATTCAGGACGAGGCAGACCTAGAAGTTCAGCAGTTAGTAGAATCTTCAGGATCCTGGACGTTGTATACTGATGGTGCATCCAATATAAGAGGTGTAGGTTTAGGTATACTACTAAAATCGCCACAGGGAGACATATTACCCCAGGCCATTAGGTGTGAATTTCCTGCTACCAATAATGAGGCAGAATATGAAGCTTTAATTGCAGGATTAGAATTGGCTAAGAGTATGAGTATCAAGAATTTGCGAGTGTATGTTGACTCCTTGTTAATTACTAACCATTTTAATGGATCCTATGCAGTTAAGGGTGAGAAATTAATCGAATACCTCGATATTCTCAAAAAATTAGCAGGATATTTCGATGTTTTTACACTTGAATAGGTACCAAGGGAGGATAATGCTGAAGCGGATGCCTTAGCAAATTTGGGATCATCGATCAGGATACCTGAAGGGACCCAAATACCAATATTGCATGTCTTATATCCTGCAATGAATCCTCAGGATAAAGAAGTAGCGGGTATTCGGGATCATGGAACGGAATATCCTGAACAGGATCCTAAATCCTGGACGGCTCCAATTGTGAGATATCTCAAAGAAGGACACATCCCTGGAAATGAAAATCCTAAGGCATTTAGGATGAAGGTATCACGATTCACTATCATAAATAATGTTTTATACAAGAAATCTCTTGCAGGACCATATTTGAGGTGCTTGGAGGATCCTGAAGCCAAAGAAGTACTTCAGGATATACATGAAGGGGATTGTGGTAACCATACTGGGGGTAGGTCATTGTTCTCAAAAGTATTAAGGACAGGATATTATTGGCCAACAATGAGAAAAGATGCCGCAGAATATGCTCGAAAATGTGACGCATGTCAAAGACATAGTAACATATTACATCAACCTGCTGAACCACGGTATCCTATTGTTTCCCCTTGGCCGTTTATGAAGTGGGGTATGGATATAGTGGGAAAGCTCCCGAAAGCTCCAGGAGGAAAGGTTTTCATGTTGGCAATGACGGATTATTTCTCCAAATGAGTTGAAGCAGAAGCATTTGTTCAAGTTAGAGATCAAGAAGTAGTATCCTTCATAAAGAGAAATATCCTGACCAGATTCGGAGTACCAGCCGAGATAATCTGTGACAATGGTTCTCAGTTTATAAGCAAGAGAACTACTAACTTTTGCAAGAGTTGGGGAATCAAAATGATCACATCTACTCCGGTACATCCTCAAGCAAATGGACAAGCAGAATCCTCAAACAAGATAATTGTCAATAACTTAAAGAAGAGACTTGGAGCCAAAAAAGGAAGATGGGCAGAAGAATTACCCTTTGTTTTGTGGGCTGATAGGACAACGGTGAAGAATGCAACAGGCCAAACCCCATTTTCCTTGGTATTTGGAGCAGAAGCAATAATTCCAACGGAAATGACAATACCTACTGCAAGATCTACCCTACAGGATCCTGAACAGAATCCTGAAGCCTTATGTCAGGATTTGGATACTATAGATGAAAGAAGGGATGCAGCAAGGCTAAGGATGGCAGCATATCAACAAAGAATATCTAGAGCATATAACAAGAATATTAGGACCAGAAGATTTAAGGTTGGAGATTGGGTGTTAAGAAAGGCTTTTCAGAATACTACTAATCCTGCCGTTGGCAAGTTAGCTCCAAAATGGGAAGGACCATATGAAGTTGAATCAGAAGCAGGGAAAGGAGCATACAGACTCAAGAATATGGAAGGGGATATGCTACCGAGATCTTGGAATGCTATACACCTTAAGCTTTATTTCAAGTGAGTTTAGAATTTAATTTCTAACTCAAGATGGTATGGATTCTATCTTTTTAATATGTTTTGGTTTAATTTATTCTTTGAAACCCAATACTAACTTAGGCATCGGAGGGGTGTTAGCCAAGCTAACACCCACCTTAGTTTAAAGATGTTTTGCAGTATATGCTCCAGGATATAGCCCCAGGATGCTTACTCAAGATACTTCGGAAGATTAGAGGATTGGCCCCCTCTCTTACGTATAAGGGATCCCGATCCCTTCACAGGTTTAAAGGTATTCACCTTTCTTCCGAATTGGGTTTAAACACTCCGCCTGGAGCGCAAGTTATTCAGGGATAGTTCAAGGTGGCGGGACCAGTTCATGTAAAAGTGGCTGACAATTTCGTTACTGTTGGCTATATCCTGAATCCTAAAGGTATATGAGGATTGATCACCCTCTCTCACGAAAGGGTATTTTCATACTCTCTGAGGTTTAAAGGTTTTCACCTTTCTAAGTCTTGGAGTTTATACACTCCCGCCTGTAGCGCACGAAAATTTGGGATTTTCCCCAGGATGTAAAGGATTTATCTCCGGTGTATTTTGGGTTTTACCCCTGTGACACGAGAATTGTTTGTACAGTTGGAACTGATGTTCAATAATTTTGAATGTTTGGGGACGTCATGCACAGGGGACATTCCTTCTGAAGCAATTGTGTGAAGCTCAAGAGATCAAAATTGTGCTAAGCGTCTCGGACTGGGGACATCTTAGTGGAACAAATCGCAAAAGGAATTCAGGTTTGATAATAGGGTTATACCCTATCCCTGGTATGATCTTTCCTTTGAAAAACATCATTTAACTCTTTAACAATACTATGCTTGGTAAGAGGTTAAATATCCTGATATATTTTCAAAATACTTTTCAGGATATTTGAACAAAATATTTGGAGTTACAACTAGTTTGAAACTTTGATCATTTGAGTATTATCAAAACAGGTTTTGGAAAAGTGGACTGTTTTTCACTCTTTAAAAAGCTTTCTACAAAGTTGAAGGAATGTTTAAAGGTTCTATCTAATAAAAAAGTTTTTATATCGCTTAATATATTGATCAGGATATTTTCATAAGATAACAACACAAGATTTTTGCAAAGTTAAGATCTATACTAAAGAAGACGGAAACCAATAGAAAGAAAAATAAAAAGATGAAATTATTCTTGAAACAATCAATACTGGTTGATAACCGAAGGTTTCATCCTGAAACCCAGGACCCATCCACCTTCGGCTATCAAATTGTTTCGATACAGAAATAAAAATTGTTCATAAAAGCATGAAATTGTTCAAATGATTTAAAGGAAATAAGCTCTAGGGGGTAGTGCCTTCTTCGTCCATATTGGTTTCAGCAACATCCGTCTTGGGATCCGCCTCAGCATCCTTCTCAGCATCGGTTGCTTTTTCAACTGCTTTGGAAGATTCTTCGACAGCTGATTTGGAAGAGGTGCCGCCGAGGTTCTTTAGCTTGGTCTCCCAAGCACCAACATCCCAAGTAGGGCATTCAAAACCTAATGTTTTGGCTTCATGGGCCATCTTCAACCTGGCTTGGAGGAGAGAAATGATGACGGAACTTTTGAGGCTTTCTCGGTAGCTGACCATATCCCTTTAGTGTTGTACATGGGTGGCTTCAAGATCGGCCTGGGCTTGAAGGGTAGCTTTGTTGAGAGCAATTTGGTGTTCCTGGATCATAGCTTTGAATTTCTCCTCGTAATGACGAGATTTGGCGGCTGCGATCATGCCTTGGTCGGAGATTGTGATTTCTGCTTCCTTTAGCTTAGATTCAAGCGTCTTGTTAAGCTTGCAGGATTCTTGATATAGGTGAACCAAACGCTCAAGACCCTACAAAGGTAAGAGGACAGGTATTAATATTGATAAATCTTTGAAAATAATGTAAGCCGCAGGATGTGATGTGAGAATACTAACCTGGTTAAGAAAGGAAGTCATAAACCCGCTAGCTTCAATAAACCCGTGCTTCTCATAAGGAAATGTGTCAGAAATGACAGGGGAATCAGGCTCTTTCCTTTTGCGGGAGCTTGAACTCCGGGGCCTGGTAGCCGGTGAAGGTTTGGGAATAATGATGGCTTTGGAACTGCTGGGTTTGGAGGTGGCTGTGGTCTTGGGGCTAGGTTCTTTCTTGACCTGGATCTGATCAGAATAGCTGTCCAATTCGTCGAGGTCAAAGACTTCAGGGATCTTGGCCGGTGCTGCACAAAGGGAAAAGTTTCACATCATTATTACTCTTTATTTTATTATACTGTTTTTACTAATTATTTTGAAAGTAATCCTTACCAGACATTTCAGATGACGAATATTGACTGGAACTCGGGACGTGTGTGGTGAAAGTCCTGTCTATTGCAGGTAATCGGTAAACAGTGTTGATTCTTTTTTCTGATTCAGCGGTATGGGGAGCTACTTCCTTGAAGTTCACTGCATAAGGATCAAAAAGAAGGATATTAATAGAAGATAAAAATCAAATGCTCTATGAGAATATTTATAACCCTACCGGTGGTTAACCACTCCACCGGAAGGTTGGCACCCTCAGCAATGGAGTCTCGTTTGACAAAGAAAAATTTGCGTTGCCATCCGTCTTCGTTTTTGGTGGCTTTAAGAATCAGGGGTTTGCTAGAGGTTGAGAAGAGTAAGAACCGGCTAGAGCCATGGGATCGGAGGTGATAAGCAATAGGCAAATCCTCGATGCGGAGGTCGGAGCAATGGAGGTTTTTGATTTGGTTAAGTACAATTAGTACTCTCCAAACCATGGGCATGGTTTGAGCAAAAGAGATGCCGGTGGTTCGAAAGAATTGCATCATGAATTCGGGAAAAGGGTATCGAAGACCTAGCGAAAAAGGATATGCTGGAAAACAAACCCATTCAGTGGAAGAAACATCCGATCGGATTGACCGATCGAATGGTCTAAAGACCGTGTTCTCAGGGAAAGCGCCGGAGGCTCTCAAAGCTGCAATGTCTGCGTTGTCAAAAGCACAGATCTCCCTTTCGGGATTTTTAAGGAGATTCTGCTGGGTGAAGGTGTCGGCATCCATTGCGAGTAAAGTGATGTAAATTGATAGAAAGTAAATCAGAAATGGAGAATTACCTGAAGGTTCTGTTGAAGATATCTGCTTTTCAAACAAGAAAAGAGAAGATATAGGGGCATTGAGGATCTCCATTGAGCAAAAAGCGCGTTGAAATTTACGATGTGATCTCGACCGTCGCTTCGTTTTAAATGCCTTGAGTTATGGGATAAAACTTTTGAAATATATCCGTTGGATTGGTATACCAACCGATATATTTGGGGACAATTGTTATAGGTCATTTTCTGAGTATACATATCCTGACTAATATCCCGCTTTTAATTGTTTATTTGTGACCAGGATACTGGACGGGGATATTGCTAACATTCTGGGCAATATCCTAAGGTTGAGTGAATTAAACACGTGCAGGTTAATGGCTGTAAGTTACTAACGGTCATCAAGACTTCTTCTCCTCAAGACTCGGGCGTATTTGTTAAGAGGAAGCCGTTGAACCCGAAAGACTTGGTCCTCAACGTTCGAGTGGGAATATTCGATGGATCCCGGAAGTTTAGGATAGTTTGTTACATTATCTTTACTATAAATAGATGGGGGCGGATCAGTTTAAGGCACGCAATTTCACACTAACACTCTCAAACACTTTCACTCTCTAGCTCATTACAATCACTACACTTGTATTCGAATTTCATTGTAACACATAGTCGATCCGCACCACATCCTGCACTGTATCCTGATATTTGAAGCAATAGAAGAACAAGGCAGCTGCGATTGTCAGCTCCCGAGGTTTTATGCCGGCGATCTAGATTGATCAAGGGCTTTCCTCGTACATCACGTGTCCACCTTTACATTTTTGCTCATTGTTTGATCATAGATACAGCTCTATATCCCGAGCCGTATCCTGAAACTGTTTTCATATCTAATTTTGTTAACACATTTTTCACATATAATTTTAGCACACTACCTCACTTAACTAATTTGATCACTTAATTTCTTAGGTAATTTTTGACCAAAACAATTTGGCGCCCACCGTGGGGCAAGTGGTGCTACTTTTACTAAAAATCTTTGCAAAATCATTAATTGGTTTTCTATTTTCAAAACTTTTTGCCACATTATTTACAATGGCCTCAAGATCAAACATGAGCTCTTCCACTATGTCTGCTACAACCTCTGCTACCACTGGTTCAGTGCTTCCACCACCTCCTCCAAGGATGCCGTTTTCTTCACAATCTCGAGATGTTATCCCTACTCGGAGTGTCCAGGGATCTGCTCCCGTTTTAGCCTCTAACGATGAAATTTTGACTTTATTTGGAAGTGTGCAGGAACAAATGAGGCAACAACAGGAGACTAACCAAATGCTGTTAAGGGAAATACAACTCTTAAAAGCTAGCTCGAGTAGACCCGCTGAAGAAACTGTCACTCCCATACATCCCAGGGCTTTGAACTTCAGTTCCGCAGTTTACACTAAGGATAACAGGGGGAATATCGTGCCCAGCCTTCCTCAGAATCATACTCCTGAAATACCCTCCTCGGTCAGGATGTCAACCATGAGGAGCTCAGGATATGCTTCAGGATACGTGCAAAATCCTCCGACGGGTAACGTGTTAAATAATAGTAATAGCCTTGCTACTAACAATAATGGGTCTTTGCAGGATGCAGGTATGACGTCGACATTTACTAGGGAGCTTCAGAGATTGAAGGACATGATATCCAGTGTACCTGGAGTGATCCAGCCAATCCCGGAAGTATCCCAAGACAGCCACAAGATATCTCGCTTTGCACATCCTATCTGTGATGCTGAAATCCCAACAAGATTTCAGACTCCCAACATGAAGCTTTATAACGGAACTACGAATCCTGAAGAGCATATTGCCCAGTATAGGGAGAGGATGGAAATCAATCCTATCCCTCCAGACCTCAAGGAGGCATGCTTGTGCAAGGGCTTCGGTTCTACCTTGACAGGATCAGCCTTGAAATGGCTGTTGAATGTTCCACCTCACTCAATTACTTCGTTTGCTCATTTGGTTAATTTATTTAATAGTCAGTTCTCTTGCAGCCGAAGTTTTGAGAAACTAACCAGTGATCTTTACAGGATAACTCAAGGACCTCAGGAATCCTTGAGGGATTATGTGAACAAATTCAGTCGAGAATCCTTGGACATCCCACATCTTGATGTTGCAACAGCTGTGCAAGCTTTTAAGATGGGATTACAAAAGGATTCTCAGTTTTATCAGGATCTTGTAATGAATCCCTGCAGGAATCTCGACGAAGCTCGCAACAGGGCTTTGAGATATATCCGTCTGGAAGATGACAAGAAGATGCAGGAGAGGATGAATTCTACCTCAACCTATGAATCAACTAACAGGAAATCAGAAACCTCATATAAGCCATATCGCTCCAGGCCATATGGCAGAAATGATAACAAGAATGTGAACGTTGTTGAAGACAAGGATCCTGAAGAATATCCTGACTTATCTGAATACTGTTTTTCTGTTAATATACCTGAATTAATGTATGCTATGCAGGGCTTAGGGGACAAAGCTAGGTGGCCTCGAAAGAACCAGCAGAAAGCTGATTGGAAGGATAAATCCAAATGGTGTGCCTTCCACGAAGACTTCGGACATATGACCGAGGACTGCATTGCTTTAAGGAAAGAAATAAGTTACCTGTTAAGCAAAGGGTATCTGAAGGAGTTGCTGGGAAGAAAGAAGAATAAGGGCCAGGATTCTGTGAAGGATCCTGAACGAG
The DNA here is from genome assembly GCA_030545235.1 of Helianthus tuberosus. Classification (NCBI taxonomy): domain Eukaryota; kingdom Viridiplantae; phylum Streptophyta; class Magnoliopsida; order Asterales; family Asteraceae; genus Helianthus; species Helianthus tuberosus. The sequence goes on along the minus strand of CM060403.1, from coordinate 92,597,933 downwards.
CAGCATCACCTCCAGCTGATGCCAAGATAATTAACTTTATTTCAGGAGGATCCGATATTTGTGGAACTTCGTATTCAGCGGCAAAAAGACACGCAAAGGAAGCTAAGAGCGAGAGGGGAGACAGACCAGTCAGAATGACTACCCTCACAACTGATAAAGTGATCACTTTCGATAGTGATGACAGGGATACTGTTCAGGATCCTCACCATGATGCTTTGGTAATAACATTATATGTGGCTAACCATTTTGTACGCAGGATACTGGTAGACAACGGTAGTTCTGTCAATATAATTCAACTGGAAACGTTGAAGAGGATGAATGTGTCTCCGATGGACATTACTTCGAAGTCCACTGTGCTCGTTGGTTTAAGTGGAGAAGCTAGGAATACTGTAGGGGAGATAAAGTTACCAGTATATGTTGAAGGGGTCAACTCGATACAACGTTTCTGTGTAATGGACTCCCTATCCTTCTATAACATCATACTAGGCAGACCATGGATTCACGATATGAAGGCTGTGCCATCAACATATCACCAATGCATCAAGATCCCTACCCCTTGGGGGGTTGTCAAGGTGGAAAGTGATCAACAGGAAGCGAAAGAATGCTACTCATCCTCGATGAAATCCTCAACTAAGCCTAGTACAGCATAACAATTAAAGACGCGGGCCCAGGATATCGTGGAGGATTCGGAGCAGGATGTGAAGAAAATTATCCTGGAACAGGATAATCCTGATATCTCGGTGCTCGTAGGAACCAATATCCCTCAAGATATTGAAGAACAGTTAACTAACTTTTTGAAATGCAGGATGTCAACGTTTGCATGGAAGCATGAGGATATGACAGGCATATCCAAAGACATTATTACTCACAAGCTTGGAATTGACAAATCATTCAAGCCTGTTCAACAAAAAAGAAGAAAATTTGCTCCTGAGCGGAATGCGATTATCCAAGAGGAAGTTGAAAGGTTGTTGAAGTCCAGGATGATCAGAGAAGTCAAGTTTCCAAGATGGCTAGCTAACGTAGTTGTGGTACAAAAGAAAAACGGGAAATGGAGAGTCTGTGTAGACTACACGGACTTAAACAAGGCTTGTCCTAAAGACCCATTTCCTCTCCCTCATATCGATGCAATGGTGAATGCTACTGCTGGACATGAAATGTTAACGTTCATGGACGCATCCTCAGGATTTCAGCAGATTCAAATGGAGCCTTCGGATCAGGAGGATACTGCCTTCATGACACCAACAGGTATATATTGCTATACTGCTATGCCTTTTGGTTTGAAAAATGCAGGTGCAACATACCAGAGATTGGTAAACATGATGTTCAAAGATAAGCTGGGGGACACCATGGAGGTATATACTGACGATATGGTGGTAAAATCTAAAAGAGCTGAGGATCACCTCCAGGATATCAAGGGAGCATTTGATATCCTGGATCAATACAACATGAAGCTGAATCCTGCTAAGTGCCATTTCGGAGTGGGGGCAGGAAAGTTTCTTGGATATATGGTGACAAAAAGGGGGATAGAAGCAAGCCCGGAGCAGATTAAAGCTATCCTGGATATAAAATCACCCTCGAATATGAAGGACGTACAACGGTTGACAGGCCGAGTAGCAGCTTTGAATAGATTTATCTCAAGATCCTCGGAAAAATGCAAGGAACTCTATGATATCCTCAAGAAGAATAAGAAGTTCGAATGGGGAGCAAAGCATGAAGCAGCCTTGCAGGATTTGAAGCGATATCTCTCAACTGCACCTCTGTTGATGAAGCTAGAGAATGGTGAACCACTATCCCTATACCTCGCTGTATCAGGGAATGCTGTAAGTGTTGTTCTTATTAAAGACCATGAAGGTCAACAATATCCTGTTTATTATGTTAGCAAAAGTTTGTTAGATGCTGAAACTAGATATTCACACTTAGAGAAACTAATATTGGCCCTAGTTATGGCATCAACTGAGCTTAGACATTATTTTGAAACACATAGGATCCATGTTAAAACGAATTATCCTGTCAAAAATGTGCTTAGGAAACCAGAGATGTCAGGCAGGATGGCCAAGTGGTCAGTAAAGTTAAGTGCTTATGATTTAGTATATGAACCTAGAAATGCCATAAACTCTCAGGCTTTAGCTGACTTTGTGGCTGATTTCAGTAGTGACATTCAGGACGAGGCAGACCTAGAAGTTCAGCAGTTAGTAGAATCTTCAGGATCCTGGACGTTGTATACTGATGGTGCATCCAATATAAGAGGTGTAGGTTTAGGTATACTACTAAAATCGCCACAGGGAGACATATTACCCCAGGCCATTAGGTGTGAATTTCCTGCTACCAATAATGAGGCAGAATATGAAGCTTTAATTGCAGGATTAGAATTGGCTAAGAGTATGAGTATCAAGAATTTGCGAGTGTATGTTGACTCCTTGTTAATTACTAACCATTTTAATGGATCCTATGCAGTTAAGGGTGAGAAATTAATCGAATACCTCGATATTCTCAAAAAATTAGCAGGATATTTCGATGTTTTTACACTTGAATAGGTACCAAGGGAGGATAATGCTGAAGCGGATGCCTTAGCAAATTTGGGATCATCGATCAGGATACCTGAAGGGACCCAAATACCAATATTGCATGTCTTATATCCTGCAATGAATCCTCAGGATAAAGAAGTAGCGGGTATTCGGGATCATGGAACGGAATATCCTGAACAGGATCCTAAATCCTGGACGGCTCCAATTGTGAGATATCTCAAAGAAGGACACATCCCTGGAAATGAAAATCCTAAGGCATTTAGGATGAAGGTATCACGATTCACTATCATAAATAATGTTTTATACAAGAAATCTCTTGCAGGACCATATTTGAGGTGCTTGGAGGATCCTGAAGCCAAAGAAGTACTTCAGGATATACATGAAGGGGATTGTGGTAACCATACTGGGGGTAGGTCATTGTTCTCAAAAGTATTAAGGACAGGATATTATTGGCCAACAATGAGAAAAGATGCCGCAGAATATGCTCGAAAATGTGACGCATGTCAAAGACATAGTAACATATTACATCAACCTGCTGAACCACGGTATCCTATTGTTTCCCCTTGGCCGTTTATGAAGTGGGGTATGGATATAGTGGGAAAGCTCCCGAAAGCTCCAGGAGGAAAGGTTTTCATGTTGGCAATGACGGATTATTTCTCCAAATGAGTTGAAGCAGAAGCATTTGTTCAAGTTAGAGATCAAGAAGTAGTATCCTTCATAAAGAGAAATATCCTGACCAGATTCGGAGTACCAGCCGAGATAATCTGTGACAATGGTTCTCAGTTTATAAGCAAGAGAACTACTAACTTTTGCAAGAGTTGGGGAATCAAAATGATCACATCTACTCCGGTACATCCTCAAGCAAATGGACAAGCAAAATCCTCAAACAAGATAATTGTCAATAACTTAAAGAAGAGACTTGGAGCCAAAAAAGGAAGATGGGCAGAAGAATTACCCTTTGTTTTGTGGGCTGATAGGACAACGGTGAAGAATGCAACAGGCCAAACCCCATTTTCCTTGGTATTTGGAGCAGAAGCAATAATTCCAACGGAAATGACAATACCTACTGCAAGATCTACCCTACAGGATCCTGAACAGAATCCTGAAGCCTTATGTCAGGATTTGGATACTATAGATGAAAGAAGGGATGCAGCAAGGCTAAGGATGGCAGCATATCAACAAAGAATATCTAGAGCATATAACAAGAATATTAGGACCAGAAGATTTAAGGTTGGAGATTGGGTGTTAAGAAAGGCTTTTCAGAATACTACTAATCCTGCCGTTGGCAAGTTAGCTCCAAAATGGGAAGGACCATATGAAGTTGAATCAGAAGCAGGGAAAGGAGCATACAGACTCAAGAATATGGAAGGGGATATGCTACCGAGATCTTGGAATGCTATACACCTTAAGCTTTATTTCAAGTGAGTTTAGAATTTAATTTCTAACTCAAGATGGTATGGATTCTATCTTTTTAATATGTTTTGGTTTAATTTATTCTTTGAAACCCAATACTAACTTAGGCATCGGAGGGGTGTTAGCCAAGCTAACACCCACCTTAGTTTAAAGATGTTTTGCAGTATATGCTCCAGGATATAGCCCCAGGATGCTTACTCAAGATACTTCGGAAGATTAGAGGATTGGCCCCCTCTCTTACGTATAAGGGATCCCGATCCCTTCACAGGTTTAAAGGTATTCACCTTTCTTCCGAATTGGGTTTAAACACTCCGCCTGGAGCGCAAGTTATTCAGGGATAGTTCAAGGTGGCGGGACCAGTTCATGTAAAAGTGGCTGACAATTTCGTTACTGTTGGCTATATCCTGAATCCTAAAGGTATATGAGGATTGATCACCCTCTCTCACGAAAGGGTATTTTCATACTCTCTGAGGTTTAAAGGTTTTCACCTTTCTAAGTCTTGGAGTTTATACACTCCCGCCTGTAGCGCACGAAAATTTGGGATTTTCCCCAGGATGTAAAGGATTTATCTCCGGTGTATTTTGGGTTTTACCCCTGTGACACGAGAATTGTTTGTACAGTTGGAACTGATGTTCAATAATTTTGAATGTTTGGGGACGTCATGCACAGGGGACATTCCTTCTGAAGCAATTGTGTGAAGCTCAAGAGATCAAAATTGTGCTAAGCGTCTCGGACTGGGGACATCTTAGTGGAACAAATCGCAAAAGGAATTCAGGTTTGATAATAGGGTTATACCCTATCCCTGGTATGATCTTTCCTTTGAAAAACATCATTTAACTCTTTAACAATACTATGCTTGGTAAGAGGTTAAATATCCTGATATATTTTCAAAATACTTTTCAGGATATTTGAACAAAATATTTGGAGTTACAACTAGTTTGAAACTTTGATCATTTGAGTATTATCAAAACAGGTTTTGGAAAAGTGGACTGTTTTTCACTCTTTAAAAAGCTTTCTACAAAGTTGAAGGAATGTTTAAAGGTTCTATCTAATAAAAAAGTTTTTATATCGCTTAATATATTGATCAGGATATTTTCATAAGATAACAACACAAGATTTTTGCAAAGTTAAGATCTATACTAAAGAAGATGGAAACCAATAGAAAGAAAAATAAAAAGATGAAATTATTCTTGAAACAATCAATACTGGTTGATAACCGAAGGTTTCATCCTGAAACCCAGGACCCATCCACCTTCGGCTATCAAATTGTTTCGATACAGAAATAAAAATTGTTCATAAAAGCATGAAATTGTTCAAATGATTTAAAGGAAATAAGCTCTAGGGGGTAGTGCCTTCTTCGTCCATATTGGTTTCAGCAACATCCGTCTTGGGATCCGCCTCAGCATCCTTCTCAGCATCGGTTGCTTTTTCAACTGCTTTGGAAGATTCTTCGACAGCTGATTTGGAAGAGGTGCCGCCGAGGTTCTTTAGCTTGGTCTCCCAAGCACCAACATCCCAAGTAGGGCATTCAAAACCTAATGTTTTGGCTTCATGGGCCATCTTCAACCTGGCTTGGAGGAGAGAAATGATGACGGAACTTTTGAGGCTTTCTCGGTAGCTGACCATATCCCTTTAGTGTTGTACATGGGTGGCTTCAAGATCGGCCTGGGCTTGAAGGGTAGCTTTGTTGAGAGCAATTTGGTGTTCCTGGATCATAGCTTTGAATTTCTCCTCGTAATGACGAGATTTGGCGGCTGCGATCATGCCTTGGTCGGAGATTGTGATTTTTGCTTCCTTTAGCTTAGATTCAAGCGTCTTGTTAAGCTTGCAGGATTCTTGATATAGGTGAACCAAACGCTCAAGACCCTACAAAGGTAAGAGGACAGGTATTAATATTGATAAATCTTTGAAAATAATGTAAGCCGCAGGATGTGATGTGAGAATACTAACCTGGTTAAGAAAGGAAGTCATAAACCCGCTAGCTTCAATAAACCCGTGCTTCTCATAAGGAAATGTGTCAGAAATGACAGGGGAATCAGGCTCTTTCCTTTTGCGGGAGCTTGAACTCCGGGGCCTGGTAGCCGGTGAAGGTTTGGGAATAATGATGGCTTTGGAACTGCTGGGTTTGGAGGTGGCTGTGGTCTTGGGGCTAGGTTCTTTCTTGACCTGGATCTGATCAGAATAGCTGTCCAATTCGTCGAGGTCAAAGACTTCAGGGATCTTGGCCGGTGCTGCACAAAGGGAAAAGTTTCACATCATTATTACTCTTTATTTTATTATACTGTTTTTACTAATTATTTTGAAAGTAATCCTTACCAGACATTTCAGATGACGAATATTGACTGGAACTCGGGACGTGTGTGGTGAAAGTCCTGTCTATTGCAGGTAATCGGTAAACAGTGTTGATTCTTTTTTCTGATTCAGCGGTATGGGGAGCTACTTCCTTGAAGTTCACTGCATAAGGATCAAAAAGAAGGATATTAATAGAAGATAAAAATCAAATGCTCTATGAGAATATTTATAACCCTACCGGTGGTTAACCACTCCACCGGAAGGTTGGCACCCTCAGCAATGGAGTCTCGTTTGACAAAGAAAAATTTGCGTTGCCATCCGTCTTCGTTTTTGGTGGCTTTAAGAATCAGGGGTTTGCTAGAGGTTGAGAAGAGTAAGAACCGGCTAGAGCCATGGGATCGGAGGTGATAAGCAATAGGCAAATCCTCGATGCGGAGGTCGGAGCAATGGAGGTTTTTGATTTGGTTAAGTACAATTAGTACTCTCCAAACCATGGGCATGGTTTGAGCAAAAGAGATGCCGGTGGTTCGAAAGAATTGCATCATGAATTCGGGAAAAGGGTATCGAAGACCTAGCGAAAAAGGATATGCTGGAAAACAAACCCATTCAGTGGAAGAAACATCCGATCGGATTGACCGATCGAATGGTCTAAAGACCGTGTTCTCAGGGAAAGCGCCGGAGGCTCTCAAAGCTGCAATGTCTGCGTTGTCAAAAGCACAGATCTCCCTTTCGGGATTTTTAAGGAGATTCTGCTGGGTGAAGGTGTCGGCATCCATTGCGAGTAAAGTGATGTAAATTGATAGAAAGTAAATCAGAAATGGAGAATTACCTGAAGGTTCTGTTGAAGATATCTGCTTTTCAAACAAGAAAAGAGAAGATATAGGGGCATTGAGGATCTCCATTGAGCAAAAAGCGCGTTGAAATTTACGATGTGATCTCGACCGTCGCTTCGTTTTAAATGCCTTGAGTTATGGGATAAAACTTTTGAAATATATCCGTTGGATTGGTATACCAACCGATATATTTGGGGACAATTGTTATAGGTCATTTTCTGAGTATACATATCCTGACTAATATCCCGCTTTTAATTGTTTATTTGTGACCAGGATACTGGACGGGGATATTGCTAACATTCTGGGCAATATCCTAAGGTTGAGTGAATTAAACACGTGCAGGTTAATGGCTGTAAGTTACTAACGGTCATCAAGACTTCTTCTCCTCAAGACTCGGGCGTATTTGTTAAGAGGAAGCCGTTGAACCCGAAAGACTTGGTCCTCAACGTTCGAGTGGGAATATTCGATGGATCCCGGAAGTTTAGGATAGTTTGTTACATTATCTTTACTATAAATAGATGGGGGCGGATCAGTTTAAGGCACGCAATTTCACACTAACACTCTCAAACACTTTCACTCTCTAGCTCATTACAATCACTACACTTGTATTCGAATTTCATTGTAACACATAGTCGATCCGCACCACATCCTGCACTGTATCCTGATATTTGAAGCAATAGAAGAACAAGGCAGCTGCGATTGTCAGCTCCCGAGGTTTTATGCCGGCGATCTAGATTGATCAAGGGCTTTCCTCGTACATCACGTGTCCACCTTTACATTTTTGCTCATTGTTTGATCATAGATACAGCTCTATATCCCGAGCCGTATCCTGAAACTGTTTTCATATCTAATTTTGTTAACACATTTTTCACATATAATTTTAGCACACTACCTCACTTAACTAATTTGATCACTTAATTTCTTAGGTAATTTTTGACCAAAACAATTTGGCGCCCACCGTGGGGCAAGTGGTGCTACTTTTACTAAAAATCTTTGCAAAATCATTAATTGGTTTTCTATTTTCAAAACTTTTTGCCACATTATTTACAATGGCCTCAAGATCAAACATGAGCTCTTCCACTATGTCTGCTACAACCTCTGCTACCACTGGTTCAGTGCTTCCACCACCTCCTCCAAGGATGCCGTTTTCTTCACAATCTCGAGATGTTATCCCTACTCGGAGTGTCCAGGGATCTGCTCCCGTTTTAGCCTCTAACGATGAAATTTTGACTTTATTTGGAAGTGTGCAGGAACAAATGAGGCAACAACAGGAGACTAACCAAATGCTGTTAAGGGAAATACAACTCTTAAAAGCTAGCTCGAGTAGACCCGCTGAAGAAACTGTCACTCCCATACATCCCAGGGCTTTGAACTTCAGTTCCGCAGTTTACACTGAGGATAACAGGGGGAATATCGTGCCTAGCCTTCCTCAGAATCATACTCCTGAAATACCCTCCTCGGTCAGGATGTCAACCATGAGGAGCTCAGGATATGCTTCAGGATACGTGCAAAATCCTCCGACGGGTAACGTGTTAAATAATAGTAATAGCCTTGCTACTAACAATAATGGGTCTTTGCAGGATGCAGGTATGACGTCGACATTTACTAGGATACGTGTTCATGATTCATTTGGTTACCCGTTATGCATATTCGCGTTCGGTACGGTTTATGTAACTAGTTTGCATAAATTAACCGAAACGGGTCAAACCTTATCATTTTTACTTCAAAATCCAGAATGTATTTAGTTTACCTATTTTATACAAGTCTTCATACTTGTCGGATCTAAATCACATTCTAATCAGGTCTTCGCTTAATCTTGCGTTTTGAACCGTAAACCTTTCATTAAAACTAACCGGTCTAAGTTAAGACTTAAATAAGACCCGTTAGGAATCTAATAGGTTATTAAAACCTTCGTTCCAGATTAGGAGCCCAGTAAAAGCTACCTGTGTTTGCTGATTGATATACGACTGAGATTAAAATTTATAATTTTGCTCAGGTAAATACTTTTAACTTATTTTCCATTATACGGGCTTGGGATACGGTATTATAATAATACCGCTTGGTCGGGTATTGAATATTTAATCGATTAGTGGTTAAAATCATTGAGATAACCCATTTTAATCTGTCTTGTTTGATGCAATGCCTTTGTGGGGTTAATGACCATGTCCTGGATATCCTCGGCTCATTCATTAGAAATGGCCACGACTTAAGCACGAGGTGTAGGCATACACCTGACAGTTGCGTATGTAAAACGGTACCCCACTCGTGAGGAAACTTCTTGTGGGTATTATACCAAGTGGTGTGTCTATTAATCTTATCCGGCTCTTCTAACCGGGTCCTAAATGGACGACAAACATGCAAAACTGTATACAAGATTATTTTTAAATAATTGTCCCAAGTTATAAAAGATTTTATGCCTTGTGCATCCAAATCAATTTTATAAATGTTTTTCAAAAGAGTCAGTTAATTGTATTTACCAGTGTAAACTGACGTATTTTTCAAAAGGTTAAGTGCAGGTACTACGCGTAATGGGCTGGCTACTCCTGAGTGATTAAATAAAGAGTCTTGCAAGCTTTTATCACTTTAAGTCTGTTGAACAATATTCCTTTTGTTTTGATCCGCCTGTGGATCCACTTACAATCCGTTGTGTAATATCATATGTTACTTTCAACTCGGTTTGTATAATTATTACTTTAAGACTTCCGCTGTGCATTAAACTGTGATTAATTGACTATGATGATATCAACTACGTAACGATACTCCCCACCGGGCCCACCGGTAATACGTGGAAATATCGGGGTGTGACACTATGACAGAAAATGATCGCAATCCCTCATAAGCTACACTTTAACCCTTGACAATTCAAACCTGCACACAACTCACCTCCAACTCATAAAACAATTATATTACACAACAATAAGTTAACTTGACCTATTAAACATATGAATGACAAATGATATACTATTTTAACATGCATCGTGAATCATGTTCCTCAGACCTTTATTATGAGCAGTCGAGCACTATGTTAATTTCTTTTAACAGGAAACAATATTTTGTTAACTTGAAGTGCAGCACGAACTAAGTCACGTTGCTTGAGTGTTGGAATCTTCTATGCGGGTATTCTTTATTAACTTGTAGTTGATCCGGAGCCGATTCACATTGCTCTGAGTGTTTGAACCTTTTATACAAGTAATTTTTGTTAACTTGCGACTAGACTAAAAGTCAGTTTCCGGCTGAGGTTTTTTTTCGTTAACTTGCAATGCTTTAATTGTCTTTGTGAGACTTGGGTTGTAAGGATGATGTTACATCTGATCAAGGGCGGATCTATTAAAGGCTCATGAGGTGCCCAGGATATCACTCAGCTTTCTTGGCGAAGTGCAAAAATAATCTCGGTTTTATGTATCGGATACCCCTTGATGAAACAATGGTTAACCTGGTGGGGTTAACTCACTAGTCTCGTCAAGTAGGGTTAATCCCTTCTTTCCGAGGATCCTTGGCTGGATCGTCCGCTGGTTGGTTTCCTGCACAAGGAAACAAGCCGTGACTCGTAACAAGGAGGATGGGGTGGGGGGTGCTCCTTGTTACCACTCTCCGGCGTGAGAATCAGTAGTTTGCTTGGGAAGCAAAGTGTGATAGTAGTAGTAGTGAGAGAGTTGAGAAGTGATACCTCAAACCTGGTTTGGGATGGGTATTTATAGCCGAGGAGTCAAGGAGGGTAGTTGAGTAGCTAGTCTGACATCGCACAGTCTTTTGCAGGTGTGTCAGACCCATCAGTTATGGTGGTGATGCCACGTCCTGCTGTGGTGTCAGACTGTTGCATACGTCGGGGCTAGTAGGCGACTGTTCTCAGTGCCACTTGCACTGAGTGTCAGACCCACTTGCCTTGTAGGCAGGATGCGGTGCCAGGCCGCATCGCTGTTTGCGTTCACTTATGTTGTTCCCGCGTTCTTTGTTCTATCCAGGATGCATACGGGATGCGGTGCCATGCCGCATCTCCGCTTAGTGACTGTTACTGTTGTCCAAATCCCTTGTCGTGACGAAAATGTTCATAGGATGCGGTGCCAGGCCGCATCGCTATGCGTAACATCTGTTTTCGTACTTAAGGTAAGTCTTCTCATCACTGGACAGATTGGACCGCTGTGTTTGCGCATGCCCGCACGGACACATGTAAGTTATTGCTGGTGGGGGTTTTTGGTAAGGGTAATGGTCACTCGCGGTCATGCTGACGCGAGATCTGGGACCATACCCCTTCAAGTCCCCCCAGTCTAGTGTTTCTTCCTTATGCAAGTTGCATGTGGGAGGAATACTGGACTATGGTGTCTAGAAGGTAGAATATGGGCCATGCGGATGGCTCCTACTTTCATTAAATCAAGTTGCTGACCATTTGGTCGGTAGGCCTTTCGAGTGGATTGTTCCTTCCTTCGAGAAGGATGTCTGGTGAGCAAGTTCCGTTTGATGCGGAATTCTCAGCCACAGACTTGACTCTTGGGCTGCCTTTTTCTGATGTCATCAGCCACCTGTTGGTGTTTCGAACCAACCTTTGTAACGGTGACTGAAGATGTTGACAGAGTTTGAACCAACCTTTGAGATGGTGACGGAAGGTGTCCGTTACCCCAACTCTAGTTGTAACCTCTCTCGGCTTATGCAATGTTTGTAAGTACTTTGCTCAAGCTCTATGTTCAACTGGGCATTCAACGATGATCCCTGTTTTGTGGGGTGTTCGTTTTCCAGTTTAGCTCTCTAGTAACCGCACGTCCTCTGCGGTTTAGCTCTCAAGTAACCGCGCGTCCCTTGAGGTGTAGCTCCCAAGTAACCGCACGTTTTTTGCGGTTACCTCGTTGCCTGACCTTGTTGGCCATGTGCGTTTGAGCTACGTGGGGTAGTTGCGTCATTGTTGGCCGTGTTTGGTCGAACAATGTGAATCTGTACTATGGGCAGATAAACATGGTCATAGGTATGGAGGTGCCCACCATTGTTTATTCTATGCGGTCCATAGGTGGGTAAGTAGTCATAAGCAGACTTGTTACCACCGTTCTGGAGCCACTTTCCTTCACGCTTAATTGGAAAGCGGTTTTTCTTGAAGTAGCTTTGCTCGACCGCGTGACGGTTTAGTTGTGGCTCTTCCGTAGCTACCGTTCGCATAGTTGCAGTTTGTAGCAGTTACCCATGAATGGTTGCGGTTTGCAGCAAAGAACTCGCTTCTAGAAGTCTTGTAGCCTGGATGTGGCTCTTGAAGGATCAGGAGTCAGGGTTGCTGATGTGCGGTTGTCCAGCATACTTGTCCTTTTTCTTAAGGAGAAGTTGTTTGTGTTCCCTCCGAGGTTGTGAACCGGCCACGAGGGATTTGAAGCCTGAAGAAGCTTGTATGGAATGCGGTTGGCCGCATCCTGAGAAACAGTTTTTGCAGTCCAAAGAACCGCGCTGGTTCAGAGTATCTGACACACCTGTGCGGGTTCGTGTGTGTCATCTCCGCATATTCCACGTGTGCTCGTGGGTATGTGCGGTTATTGTTTATACCCCTTTATATAATTTAGAGATATATATTTTTACCTTTTTTGAGGGGTATGTAAAAAACGACATGCGGTATGGGTTATGGTGCGGTAAACCAGAGAAACCACATGCCGCTTATGTTTGGATAATGTTTGTCGCTTTTGTGCTGCCTACGTGGCTGATGGCACGTGTGGGTTTGTTGAAAGTTGGTAGGATTCTGACATGTGATGACCTGAAAGGACGTTTGCATTGCCCGAGGTCATAACTGCACTGTAGCAAGTAGTGTAAAGGTCTTTTCTGTCAGGCGCGTGGGCGGCCACGCGAGCGTGATAACCGTCAGCGGAAACGTCGCTGAACACGTGGCATCTCGTGAGTGGCCCTTTTTGAACGTGGTAAGTCGGTTTACTGCATCGCATTAATTGCGATGAGTATATAAGGGGAAACCGTTTGTGATTTCCTCACTTTGTTCAAATTTTTTCGAAAATTCTGTTGAGAGAAAAGAGTATTCCCTTCATTTTCTCCGACCAGTTTGTCTGTACTTCCGGTGATTTTCTGAGTTTTCTCGTAAACTCAATACTTCTCTTCTTTATATTTCTCGATGGCTGAACCATCTAATCCACACAATGTGGAGGGTGAAAACCCTGGACCTTCTTCTCCGATGGCTGGGGAAGAAGAAGACGACGGTGGTAGTGCCCCCGGTGGTGGCCTACCACCTTTGAAGTGGTCAAAGGTGCTGTTTAACCGGCTGATGACCGGTATACAAATGCCTCAGGAGTTTGGGGCTATTTATCCTCAGGAAGGTGACACTGGTGCCTGTGCTCCGGCTGGTTATGTCACTATGTGGGCTGATTCATTCGGTGAAGGTAACCTTCGTTTACCATTAACCGTGTTTGTTGCCGAAATTTTGGAGTTTTACAAAGTCCATATCTCCCAGATGAGTCCATTTGGGATGATTCGTATTAGAAACTTTGAGTACACTTTTCATGCTCTTGGTTTGCTGGTTACCGTTGATAATTTCCGGGGGTTCTACCAGTTGACGGTGAACACCGTGTTCTTTTCTTTCAGTCAACGGTATGGAAGCATCAAGCTGATGACCCCACCCAAGGGTATCACAACGTGGAAGAGAAAGTTCTTCTACGTTAAGGCTATCGCGGTTGTTGCCAATATGACTTTGCGGAATGTTAATGAGCCTATCCCTGCGGAGGATATTGCTATGCCTAGTGCGGAGACTACAGAGTGGTTCCCAAGGCTGAGGACTATTGAGCATAAGCAGCTGGACAACAATGAGTTGTGGGTGTTGCGGATGATGTTGTCTAGGCCTGATAGGCATGCAAGGCCCGTTGTGCGGGAAAAAAACTGGTGGTAAGTGTTCTTACCCGTGCGGTTTTTTATTCCTTTGCTTGTTATTGATTTGTGCGTGTATTATCAGAAGTTGCTGAGTTGTGGAAGATATTTGATCCAACCTTTACCGGTAAGGTGGATATTGTTAAGTGCGCGGAAGGCGAAGGTTTTAACCTGGCCATTGTCCACAACTTCCGCGTTCCTACACGCGATGCACTGATTGCACCCCTGCCGCAAGGCAAAGGTATGATCCATAGCCTTCTTTACTTGTCTTATAAGGTCCACCTTGCTGATTTTCTACATGTAGGTACTCTTGGGGTCCTTGGTAAATTTGAGTCGAAGGGTGCTCCCAAAAAGCATGCAGAGAAGAAGCATGTGGAGAAAACCGTGCGTGGACGCGGCAAGAAAAAACATGAGGCTGCCGTTGTTCCGCCTTTGGTGCCTCAGGCGGCAGGTATCTCTCGTTCTCATTTTCGCAGATATACCGACTACGTGGTAGTATCTGACACCCTTGAGGGCTTGGGTGTTCTAGGTGGTGGTGCGGTAGTAGGTGGGACCTCTACGGGTTCCAAGCCTGCTGATGAGAAGAAGAGGAAGGCAGGAAAAGCTGTTGATGCTGGTGAGAAAAAGAAGCCGAAGATACAGACCAGGCGCGCGACTTTTGTGGGACCTAGGAAGCCTGTGGTTGTTCCTGGTACGTAATTCATAACTTTGCAAGTATTTTGTCTTTGTACTTGTATTTTAAAGTCTTTTTGCTTTGATTACAGAACCGCAAGATGAAGGGTTTTCTGTTTTTGATGCTCCTCATTCTCCTCCGCGTGCCACAGCTGTGGATGCAGGGGTTAAAGTGATGCCTGAACCCTCTGCGGGGGCGGAGGATACTGGGAAGGGGCGTGCGGCCAAGATCTATGATACGGTGGACTCTGCTGATAATCTGATCTCCCCGCAGGACACTGATGATCTGAACCTGAAGTTTGCTTATACTGAGAGGAAGAAATCTCCTGCTGCTGAGAAGGCTTCTGGTTCCGCTTCTGGGGGTGCGGGTTTTACAGGGACTCCTATTCAGCCTGAAGAGTCTGAATTGGAGTTTTATTACCGCACCTATACTGAAGACCGGGCCATGACCTATCACCGCCCCCCATGGACTGTAATGCAAGGGGATGATATTACTGCTGACCCCTCTGCGTGTAGGGAGATTTTGGGTGGTTTGGACACCCCTTTTGAAGTCAACCGGGCCCGTGCTTTGTCAAGTGAGGTCCAGATCAACCAACTCTCCTCCATGCTTGTGGGGAGTTCCGTAATGGCGAATGGAAAACTACAAGGTCTTGGGGCGCAAAGAGGAGGAAAATACGCGCTTGCGGGCTGAGGCCGAAGAGTTGGTTAAGGCTGCACGTGAGGGTGCAGAGCAGCTTGAACGGGACAAGGTTGCCTTTGAAAAGCGCAAGCAGACTGAAGAGTGGGCTGCAACTGCTGAGCTTAAACAGGTTCGTACCCTTGCAAAACTGCTTTCTGATGAGCACAAGAGTTGGAAAGAAACTATTTCTAATGAGCGCAAGACACTTTCTGATGAGCGCAAGGCTTGGAAAGAATCTTGGGCCAAACAGAATGAAACTCTCTTTCGTGTTCGCCAGGAGCTTGTCAATGCCAAGCGGCGAATGCTGCTTTGGTTAAGGAGAGAGCTGCAACTGATGCGGTTGCCCAAGAGGCCAAGGAAGCGGGAGCTCGCCTTGTCAAGGCTCTTGAAGAGGCCAAGGAGGCGAAGGTCCGCGCTGCAAGGGCTCTTGAAGGGGCAAATGTTGATCGCACCAATTTATCTAAGACTATCCCGGGCCTTCAGGTATAAGTCTTGTTTGTTTTTGAATTTGTACATGTCTCCCAAGTATGTTGATTATATTTGTATACTTGTGTTCTTCTTGAAAAAAGGCTGAAGTGCGGAGCCGGGTGGCCGCTGTTGAGGAGGTTTCTGGCCGTGCTGCTGAAGCTGAAGCGCGGGCAAGAGAGGCTGAAGAGGCTAGAGATAGCCTTGCTTCTTCACTTGATCTGCTCAAGGCCGATCACGAATGGATGCGTATGCACGGTATCGGGCATGTAAGTATCCGTTGCTTTTGCTATCTTTTTTAGATTTCTCTTAGATAACCGTACTATTCTTGTTTCGCAGATTGTTACGGCCATCCTTGACGCCCCTGAGAATGTGGCAGGTGTCAATGAGATTAGGGAGCGCGCCCGGGATGCTGGTTTTAAAGCTGGTTACAACCGTTGCATTGGTCATATAAATGTTTTGGCCCAGGGCGAGTATACTGATGAAAGGTCTGGGTTCCATGGTGTTGACACTGAAGCGCTTCTTGCTGTTGCTGTTGCGACGTATAATGAGACGCCCATTGCTGCTCTTGAGGAGCTTAATGAGTGCCTAGAAGCGGAAGATTATGTAGACCGCTTGCGGGTGTTATACGCTGATGAGGAAAAACCTGCTGTTGTGGGCAAGGATGGTGCGGGTTCCAGCGGGACAAAGAAAGACTAGGGTGGCCTGCGTGCCTTTTTTGTTTCCTCATGTAAATGTAAAAAACCTTATGTAAATCCCTTGTGCACCGCGTAGGTGTAGGAATTTTTTTTTTTTGCATATAAAGTTGGAACCATTTCAAGTTATACAAGTGTTTTTACCACTTGCATGTGTGAACTTGTATGAGTTAATGTTAATGTGAATTAACACCAAGTCTGTATTTGCCTTTTGCATGTCTAGATGATATGCAAGTAAACTCTATACTATTGCAGTATGAGTTAGTCAATTCCTGTTTTTATCTCGTTAGGGTTTAGGAATTGTATAGGTTTTGTGAAAACCGTGTTTGCATTGTTGGCCTATTACAATACTTGCGTGTGGTCACCACTCTGTGTGGGTATCGCGAATGAAGACTTTGCCAATCTGTTTTTGCAGATACCGTAGAGTGGGACACGTATTTGTAATAGAAGTAAATAAACAATATTGCATTGAATCGTTTATTCATTTATTTGCAAATGGCCTGCGGCCCGATAGGTTACATGGTGAATGTAAAAAACATGGCTTACATGTAACAGCGTCTGAGTTGTTGTGCGTTCCATGTGCGTGCGATAGTGTCTCCTTCTAGTGTTTGCAGTTTATACGCACCTTTGCCCAGGACCTCTTGGATGAGGTAGGGTCCTTCCCACTTGGGGGCAAGTTTCCCTGGGCGCTCCGCGTTAGATGCTTCATTGTCACGAAGGACGTAGTCTCCCGGGTTGAAAGTACAAATGCGGACGCGTGCATTGTAGTACTTTTCAAGTTTGGTTTTGTACTTGGCCTCGTTGATGGCAGCGTTTTCGCGCCTTTCTTCCAAGAGGTCCAAGTCAAACCTGCGTTCCTCATTGTTGTCGATCTTGTTGATAGCCAACATTCTAGGTGAAGGGAGACCTACTTCTGCGGGGATCACTGCTTCAGTGCCATAGACCAGGCTGAAGGGTGTCTCACCGTTACTTGTCTTTGGGCTTGTCCTGTGGGCCCATAAGATACTTGGGAGCTCATCGACCCAGCCGCGTCTGGCTGTTCCCAACCGTGCTTTGATGCCTTCGACTAAACTTTTATTGATACTCTCGACTTGCCATTCCCTTGCGGATGCGCCACTGAGGAGAATATGTGTTCAATATTTAGTTCCTTTAGCCATTTTTGAAAGTCATCGGCAGCGAAGTTGGTACTGTTGTCGGTAACGATGCACATTGGTAGACCGAAACGGCAGATGATATGTTCCCAGACGAATTTCCTTGTTATCATAGCGGTGGTTGAGGCGAGCTGTTTTGCCTCTACCCACTTTGTAAAGTAATCGACAGCCACTATGATAAACTTCACTGCACCTGGTGCGTCTGGGAATGGTCCCACCACATCGATTGCCCATTTCTGAAATGGCCATGCGGTGGTTACAGGGATCAGGTTGTTCTTGGGGCGCAAGGTCTTAGGAGCATGCCGCTGACAATTAAAACACTTGCGCAAGACTTTGACCACATCTAGGTGCATGCCGGGCCAGTAGTACCCGGCATTCATGATTTTGGCCACCACCATGCGTGGGCCTGCGTGTATGCCACATATTCCTTCGTGTATTTCTCTGATAAGGTACGTGGCATCTTGAGGGTCGACGCATCGTAGGAGTGGCCCCAGGTATGATTTACGGTATAAGATACCATCTCCCATTTGGTAATGACACGCTTTGTATTGCAGCTTGCGTGCCTCTGCCTTGCTTTCGGGAGTAACACCTGATTGCAAGTATGCAATGATTGGTGTCATCCAGGATGTTGTACCATATTGGATGAAATTGACTTGGCGCAGGGGTACGGAGGGATTTTGCAGAATTTCGATACGTACTTCCTTTGCCAGGTGTTGGAAGCTGGTGGATGCAAGTTTTGACAGTGCATCCGCAGGTTTGTTATCACTTCTGTTGATATGGCGGATATTGAAGGAAGTGAACTTTGATGTTAGTTGCAAGGCTTGTTCGAGGTAGAGGATCATGATATCCCCTTTTTGCGGCATAGTCGCCGCGTATCTGCCCTGCAACTAATAGTGAGTCGACGTGTGCTTCCAGATGTTGGACGTCGAGTTTGACTTCCAGACGCAGTCCTGCCAGTAGAGCCTCGTACTCTGCCTCATTATTTGTGCTTTTGAAATCGAGGCAGATCGCATAGGTAAGCTCTTGGCCATCGGGGCTGACGAGTCGCAAACCCGCACCAGCACCATCCTTGTTGGATGCACCATCGGTGAATAGTGCCCATGTTTCTGAGGAGGGTGGTGGTGGCGTAGGGTTTTGTTCTTGTTCGCATTCCTGAATGCGATCTGCTGGTACTTCGGCGACGAAATCAGCCAAGACCTGGCCTTTGATTGCGGGGCGCGGCTTGTAGGTCAGTGTAAGTGCGCCTAGCTCGATTGCCCATTTTGCTAATCTACCAGAGATGTCGGGTTTTTATAGGATCGGGCCGATCCTGTAGTTGGTTAACACCGTTATGGCGTGGTTTGCGAAGTAACGTCGCAACCGTCTTGATGCGTGCACTAGTGCTAATACCAATTTCTCCATGATGGAGTACCTCGTCTCTGGGTCGTTGAGCATTTTGCTGATGTAGTAGATGGGTGTTTGAACTCCTTCCCGCTCCACTATGAGTACCGCACCTACCGCGTTGTCCGCGGCAGATAGGTACAAGATAAGTGGTTCATCCTTGCGAGGTGCGGTTAGAGTTGGGAGTTGAATCAAACAAACTTTCATCTCCCGGAAAGCTTTTTCGGCTTCTGCGGTCCATTGGAATTGTTCCTTTTTTAAACAGCTCCGCAGGGTCTTCATGAAAGGATAAGACTTAGCTGCATGGTTGGCTAAGAATCTGTTCAGTGCGGCTAGCCTGCCGGCTAGTCGTTGCATTTCTTTCATCGTAGAAGGCGATGGCATGCGTTCGATCGCCTGTACTTTTTTCGGGTTGACCTTGAATCCATCTTTGGTTATGATGAATCCAAGGAACTTGCCTTCTTCCATTCCAAACGAGCATTTCCCTGGGTTGAGCTTCATGTTAACGCTTCGCAGAGTTTGGAATGTTCTTTCAATATCGTTGAGCATGGTGTCTTCTTCCATGCTCATGACGACTAGGTCGTCCATATAGATTTCGACACTTTTGCTGATTTAGACGCGAAAAGTGTCGTTCATCAACTTCTGATAGGTTGCGCCGGCGTTGCGCAACCCGAACGGCATTTTTGTGTAGCAGTAGTTCCCGGTAGGAGTGCGGAATGTCGTTTTATCTTCGTCCTCGATTGCCATCTGCACCTGGTGGTAGCCTTTGTAACAATCGAGGAAACACTTCCATCGAAATGGTGCAAGGTTATCGACATTCTCGTCGATCTCCGGAAGTGCGTAACAATCCTTGGGGCAGGCCTTGTTGAGGTCTTTGTAATCGACACACATGCGCCAGCCGCCGCTTGGTTTTTCTACCATGACTGGGTTGGATAACCAAGTCTGGTATTTGACTTCCCGCAGGATGCCTACGGAGAGCAGTTCCTGTACCTGCTCTTCCATCGCCACGTTTTTTGTTGATCCAAGGTGGCGTTGGCCTTGGATCACTGGCTTGATACCTGGCATGGTATTCAAGAAATGCTGCGCGATTTCGCGTGGCACACCTGTCATGTCTGCGGGTGTCCATGCAAAAATATCTTAGTTCCTGAAGAGGAGTTGCTTTAGGCGCGCTCTGATGGTGGGGGACAAGGCATGGCCCAACGTGACCGTTTGCTCTGGGTGTCTTGCGTTAAGAACCCATTTTTCTGGTTGGGTGTTGGGGGTAGGCCTTGCTACCTTGGTCGGACGCAACTCGTCCGAGGACATAACTTCTCTGCGGGCGTAAATTATTGCAATCCCCGTCTCGGTTGGGAAACCGATGGCAGAGTGGGGGACGGATGTAATCATGTTGAAGTCGCCCTGGGATTCCCTCCCCAGAAGTACGTCGTATTTGGAGGTGTGAGGTAGAACCATGAAGTTTACCTCCTCCGTTCGTGTGTGCCTACCGTTGGTGAGGCGCACAGGAAAAGTGATTTGGCCTAGGGGGAATACGGTCTCCCCCGCGAACCCGGCTAACGGGTAGTCCACCGGCTGCAACCGATCCTTGTCTTCTTGATCGAATTGGTTGAAGCACTGCTCGTATATAATATCGGATGTACTGCCCGGGTCGATGAATAATCGCTCGGTGCAGTAGTGAGCCAGGTGACCTGTAATAACGACGGCGCGCCTGTCGCGCGGTCCGCCTCGGACTTTTGGAAAGACGACTTGCTCGTCTTTCCAGTCATTCTCCGGTCTTCTTGCCGCTTTCCGCGGCCTTCCTCGTCCTCCATTGATCATGTGGGTTGAGGCCACGTACATGGTCCTCTTACCCGTGGAAGTGCCCTCGTTGTGGGGGGTGATGCGCTTGGTAGCTTTTTGTGCGCCTGGCAACAGGTGTTGCAGTTTCCCCTCTTTTAGGGCTCGCTCAATCTCCAGTCGGAGGCTGATGCAGCTGTTTGTTGTGTGGCCATTGTCCTTGTGATACTCGCAGTAGAGTGCGAGATCCTGGTTCTTTTTGGACTTCATTGGTTGGGCCGGTCGCAGGAATTGCGCGTCCGTGAGGAGGACGTCGCTTGGCGACTGGTTGATCTCGGTCCTGCTACGGTCCCGAGACTCTTTCTTTGACGCCCGGTTTTCACGTTGGGCGTTGATTGTAGCCCTTGCGTCGGGCTGGTTGTTACGCGGGACATATGGTTTGGGATCGCTGCCGCGATTCCATGTGTCCCGGTTGCGCTTGTTGCGCTTGTGTTCTTGGTGGGAGGATTGACCTTCCGTTTGGGGCTGCGCCTTTGATACGTGCGGTCTGAGGGACCGCTGAGTCTGGGCGTATGTCTTGACCGCAGCCATGACATCTTCCCATTTCTTAGGCAAGCCGTCTTTGCCGGAGATATTCATAACCATTTGTTCGTCCTTGACTGCAACGATGAAATGGTTACGTGCCATCTGGTCCGCAACGTCGCCTATCTCTAGGCACTCTTTATTGTAACGGACAACGAATACCTCAAGCGATTCGTTGTCTCTGCGCCAGATGTTCATGACGTCCATAGAATCACGTTCATGACGTCGCTGCTGGCTAAAGTGTGCGAGGAACTTTGCTTGCAAGTCCTCGAATGAGGCCAGTGATCCCACCGGCAAAGAATCAAACCAAGCCCTGGCCAGACCTGTTAGGGTCTGGGGGAAAAAATGACACCAGGTGGGTTCATCCCACCTACCTTTGCACCCGGCGCCGACGAAGATGTTCATGTGATCATCTGGGTCGGTCGAACCGTTGTATTTCCCAATGTTTAATGGGAATTTTGTGGTGGTGACATCGGCGTGGGCGATTTCTGGGGCGAACTTGGAGTTTTCGGCCGCAGATTTCGGCCTGTAGGGTTGGCTTTGGTGGCGCTTTGCAGCGCGGAGGTATGTAGTACGGGGGTGAGTGGGAGGAACATAGTTGTGTCCTCCCGGTCTAGTGCTGGTAGCATGAGACTCCCCGCGGTATGTACCGTCGTCGGGATCAGTATGGCCATGTCCTTCACGGTGGGACTGAGGTCCCAGCCGGCTATGGATGCCGGGGCCATGGTGGGCGGTAGACTGTCGCCTAGTTTCGCCATGCGGGCCTAGGCGACTATGTACATGGCCCCTGCGGCGGGACCCATACGAAGAATCGTCCTCATCAAGTGTGCGGACGTCGCAGTAAGAGGAACCGCGGTCTTCTTGCCTGCTTCTGGAGGCCGGATGTGTTGGGGCCCTGCCGTCGTATTGTAGAATACGACCCGCAGGGGTATGCGGTGCTGGGGTAGGCCCCGCAGATACCTGCGCTTCTGCGCAGGCTCTGTTGTATGCTGCGGCCAGCAAAGCTTGTTGCTGGTCGTACCAGGTATGAAGGTTCATGCCTGGAGGTATCACAGAAGCGTACTGTGATAGATCGTGTCCGAACGTAAGGGATGGACCCCCTTGCGTTGATGTGCCGATATGTTCAACATTTGGGGCTGGAGGGGCATTCCCTGTAGGCCCTGTGTTTGCGGGGTTTAGGTTATCCCCGGTAGTGTTGTTTTGACGATCAGACATAATCTTTGGAGAGAAAGGGATGGTTGGAAAAAAGTGCTAAGAGTAGCGGTGGGCGCCAATGATGAAACAATGGTTAACCTGGTGGGGTTAACTCACTAGTCTCGTCAAGTAGGGTTAATCCCTTCTTTCCGATGATCCTTGGCTGGATCGTCCGCTGGTTGGTTTCCTGCACAAGGAAACAAGCCGTGACTCGTAACAAGGAGGATGGGGTGGGGGGTGTTCCTTGTTACCACTCTCCGGCGTGAGAATCAGTAGTTTGCTTGGGAAGCAAAGTGTGATAGTAGTAGTAGTGAGAGAGTTGAGAAGTGATACCTCAAACCTGGTTTGGGATGGGTATTTATAGCCGAGGAGTGAAGGAGGGTAGTTGAGTAGCTAGTCTGACATCGCACAGTCTTTTGCAGGTGTGTCAGACCCATCAGTTATGGTGGTGATGCCACGTCCTGCTGTGGTGTCAGACTGTTGCATACGTGGGGGCTAGTAGGCGACTGTTCTCAGTGCCACTTGCACTGAGTGTCAGACCCACTTGCCTTGTAGGCAGGATGCGGTGCCAGGCCGCATCGCTGTTTGCGTTCACTTATGTTGTTCCCGCGTTCTTTGTTCTATCCAGGATGCATACGGGATGCGGTGCCATGCCGCATCTCCGCTTAGTGACTGTTACTGTTGTCCAGATCCCTTGTCGTGACGAAAATGTTCATAGGATGCGGTGCCAGGCCGCATCGCTATGCGTAACATCTGTTTTCGTACTTAAGGTAAGTCTTCTCATCACTAGACAGATTGGACCGCTGTGTTTGCGCGTGCCCGCACGGACACAGGTAAGTTATTGCTGGTGGGGGTTTTTGGTAAGGGTAATGGTCACTCGCGGTCATGCTGACGCGAGATCTGGGACCATACCCCTTCACCCCTGAATGTATGGTGAAAGAAATTTCCCTATTTTATGAATGTACGGTAAAAAATAAATTGGGATACCCACGATTTTTCTTCTAGATCCACCAGTGCATCTGATAATGTTATGTTGTGCTAAAAGGTGAGTCATATGGAATCATTGGTTGAATCAACTGTCACAGATGTTTAGAGGTGTACAAGTAAATTAAACGTAAGTTAATTAAAGTTTATTTGGTTGCTAATCGATTTAGTTGATATTGTTGATTCTATGAGCAAGAGGTAGGGCCGGTTCAACCATTTAGGAGGTCTAAATCAAAATAAAAATTCGAGGTACTTTTGCAAATTCTTTTGTATTTGTACTTTAAATTTCTAATTAGCATGGAAACTACTAAGAAGTAAGAATAAACTTACATACCACTTAATCAATTTATAAACTAAGTGGTTTTTCTGCCCAGTAAAGTTGTCGAAATATAACAATTTTGGATTCATAGCAGCTGAAAAAAAACACGAGAAGCCATGAATATTTCTTTGTTTGATATTATCGGATATGAGAAAACTTAGAGGTATTTATGGACTTTATTTTTTTTTTTTTATCAAAATCACTTAATCTAAATACGTTACAGTTCGCGAGTATTATATAGTTTAACTGACTGCAGCTTAGTACTCTAGTGGAGAGTTCAAATGAGAAGAAATTCTTTATAAGAAGAAAAAAGAAGAAATTTCAACCAATAGAAATGCTTCATTAGACTTCATTTAATATTTGTACTTAATGTAACTATAAGGGTATATTGGTAAACTTACATACATCATTAATTGGTAGTTTCATCTTTAATAACTAACTATATTAAATTTGTAACTTATTTTTAAGATATATATTTTTCTCAAAAAATAAAAATAAAAATTCATTTATAGTGTAGGATAAATACGAGGCGTGTAGGATAAATTACGAGTTGTGTATGATAAATTTCAATATGTGTAGGATAAATTTCAAAATGTGTAGGATAACTTTTGATGTGTGTAGGCAAATTTTTTTAGTGTGGAGGATGATAGTCTTAATGACTAATTAATTAGTCAAACATAATAATAAATGAGATGAGAAAAAACTATTTAGTGTTTTACCGTTGTACCCTTTTGTTCTTTTTATTCTTAATAAAATTTTCTTCTCAAATGAACCTTCCCCTAGTACTCTAATACTCAATGCATTTTAATACGTTTATTTATAAACCAAGAACCCTAAAAATTCCATATCATGTTAAACAAAGCATAACCCAAATAATATTTATGTTTGGAAAAATTATACTTCAATACACTAGCATCAATTTGAGGCTTCATGAATTTATCATTCAAAAGCAATGTTTTTACTAAAGTTCTTATGAATTTATCATCGAGACTTAAATAGAAGACATAAAGAATGCTTCTGGTTTTGCTGTTTGGGCTATTCCATATTTTTTGGTACCCAACTTACACGAATACGTAAACATGTACGTGGGACTAATTTTTTTTTTAAGAGTGAATTGCTAAAATCGTCCCTGAGGTTTTGGGTATATTTGTTATTTTCATCCAAAACAACTTTTTTGTACCATATAGGCCTTTACTTTTGTGATTTTTTGCCATTTTTATCCGAACATCTAATTTGCTTTATTTTTTCTATCAAACATTTGGATGAAAATGGCAAAAAATTCCAAATCTCAGGGACGATTTTGGCAAGAAAAAGTCAGACGTTTGGATTAAAATGACAAAAAATCCCAAAAGTGAAGGACTATGTGGTACAAAAAAATTGTTTTGGATGAAAATGACAAACATGCTCAAATGGCAATTTACTTTTTTTTAAAGATGTTTTCTATGATGGTGGGCCTTATAGGCTCAAAGCAAGATGACTAAAAAATAGATAAACCTTTAGACTGCTGGAAATGGAATTAGAACCCAACTACTTGTAGAAACAACAAGGGATCTCACCACCACACAGCAACTGTAAATTTTCTATTAGTGTTCAAAGTAAAATTACTAATCAAATTATATATGTATATTTTTTTTCTGAATAGGCCCCAAAAATCTGGAGGCCCAAAGCCCTAGCTTATTTTTACTTACATGGGCAAGAGGTCCTTCATCCTTGTATAATGCATTTATGTTTAATACAAATAGCATTTTTATCTCAATCAATTTTGTTGAATTATTTGACAGTGGCTGCAATTTGGATTTTGGTGTTAGATGTCCAAAGTTGCCATTTGGATTTTTGTCATTTGTCCAAAGTTGCAATTTGGATTATGTCATTTGATGTTAAGCTTGCATGTTGCTACTCTATTTTGTATATGTGGTCATTTGAGTAATTTATATTTCTATTTTTTTTGGATGTTTACTTTGGATGTTTTTTTTTTTTTTGTAAAGGGTTACCCCGGTCAAATTTTATCACTCAAAAACAATAAATACAAACCATGTTGCTAGTTCCAGTGGTGTTTTTTTTAAAGGTGTGAATTATTCGCTAATGTCGGGAGGTCTAGCATACGTTGTCTTAACTGGGTCCGCGCTAGAGAGCCCCTCGCACAATAGATCCCAAATTCAAACCCCTCAATGAGAAACCCCGATCACCCAGACTCGTACTTAAGACCTGGAGGGGAAAACTCACCTGGGCCCACCATAGATAGAACTTAAATACCCTTAACCACCACTAGAGCACTAGTGATGGTTAGTTCTAGTGGTGTATACAGGAATTTTCGATAGAAGGGACTAAATATGGGCTGGTCCTAAATGGGTCGCCTCAAGAAAAAACAGGAAATAATGATAAAGATGTAACTTAAAAAACATATTTCATTGGTCATAATAGTTTGTTTTTCTATATATTTATACTTGTGGTTTGTCATATGTGAAAAACCAAGTTTTATATTTAAGGTATAAAAGTTGAATTTCTACACTAAAACCTCTTTAAATTAATAATGTTAGGACCGAGATATTTTATTAGTTTAGCGAGATATTATAATATCAATAAATTATAATTTATTAATTTAAAGTAGTTTTACGTATGACCTTTAAATTTCTAAGTCTAATGTACATTCACAAATTAATTGAATTTGTCAAGTTCATTGTTTTTTAATACAAAAAGTTAGTTCATGGTACCAAAAGATAAATTACAAAAACAAGTTTCAATGCACATCTCTTCTCCATGTATAGTACATTAAACATGGTTAGAATTTGGAATTTTTTAGTAATTATTGATCTATAGTTTCGTTGGGACCAATATATACACTAGGATTTCAAAAAAATTATTATCTTATTATTTTATTTTATCGATTGGGATCTAATTTTGTACCGGTCCCAAGTTGGGACTAGACAAATTATTAATTTTATCGAGGTTATTAATTTATCGAGTATTAATTTATAGAGGTTTTACTGTATGTTGAAAAACCAAGTTTTATATTTATGGTATAAAAGTTGAATTTCTATTTTGTTTCTTACACAAGACTTTTTGTAAATTTCAAAGTGGGCCATAATGCTTGCCGGTTCTTCAAAGGTAATGCTAAACGCACCCTCGTGTATGTCACCTTTTATAAGAAGAAAATTTAGAGAGATAGTCTGATTGATTTAATGGAAATATATGTCACATCTGCCAGTCCAAGTGATGTATTTTTGCTCGGCTCTTGATCCAAAGAAAAGTTGTTGCTTCGATTTGTCCCGATAGTCTTGTTGTTGATGAAGGTTTATTGTCAAAAATCTTCTCGTTACGTGCTCTCCATATTAGCCAACATGTAGTGGCTGCAATGAGGTTGATCGTTTTCTTGTTAGCCTTTGAGGTTTGTGCTTGCCGAATATATTATAGAATCTCCACCGTGCTTATTAAGTAATTCGGGACCGAGATGTTAATACTGTGAATCATAGAGCTTGACTACTTGAAACTATATTTTCTAACTGAATATTACAGGGACAAAGATAAACAATGTATAGTAAATTACATTGTCTAAACAAGGGAATGATATATGAATGATATGGCTCGTAATGAGTTGGATGATTGTAATTGCTGTAATTGCTCGTTAAGTTTAGGATATGAAGATTTGACTAATCCCGACATATTTTTTTCCTTTTTAATTATTTTTCAACACTTTCCCTCAAGTTGAGTAGTGGGATCTCCGATGCTCAACTTATCCAGACAATTTGTGAAGATTTTTCCATTAACTGCCTTTGCTAGTATATCTGTCAACTGAGCTTCAGAGCATATAAATGGCAATTAAACTATCCCAGATTTTGGCTTCTATTTAATGAAATGTTTTCCTCTTCTACATGCTTTGTACAGTCATGTTGTACAAGATTTTCTGAGATTTGTTCAGCCACTTTATTATCACACATGATTTTACTCGTTTCTGTTGGGGGAAACCGGACCTTAGTTAGAAGCTTTCGTTTCCATAGTATTTTTGCCAAGCCTCGTGCTACTCCTTGGAATTCAGCCTCTACACTAGATAGAGCAACCACATTTTGCTTCTTGCTTCTCAAGGTAACCAAGTTTCCTCCGACTAGAGTAAAGTATCCTGATGTTGATCTTCGGTCTCCTTTATCTCCTGCCTAGTCTGAATCCGTGTATCCTTGAATCTTTAAGGGTCCATTTGATTTAAAGAGGACACAATGACCAGTTGTTCCCTTGAGATACCTCAGAATCCTCTATACTGTTTCCATGTGGTTGATGCATAAACTTACTAACTCCACCTACTGCATATGCTATATCTAGGCGTGTATGTGATAGATATATCAGCTTTCCCACCAGCCATTAATATCTATCTTTGTCGGCTAGTTCAGCTCCTTCCACCATTTAAAGTTTTTGATTTACCATCATTGGTGTATCCGTAGGTTTGTAATCGATCAATCATGTTTCACTAACAAATCTACAGTAGGATGTATTTCTCCTGGCAGATAAAGATCCCATGTTTGGACCTTAAAACTTCAATTCCAAGCAAGTATTCAAGTCTTCCTAAGTCTTTCATCTCAAATTCTTGGAATAAGTTCTTTTTCAAGTTTGCCATCTCCTCTTCGTCATTTCCTATAAGGATCATGTCATCAACATGTATAGTTAGATATGTTACAAGTTTTCATCTTCGTTTGAGGAACAAAGTATGATCCGAGTTACTTTATTTGAACCCATATCCTTTCATTACGAGAGTAAATCTTCCAAACCCAGCTCGATGAGACTGTTTTAGTCCATATAGGGAATTTTTCAACCGACATACTTCTCTTGTCTTGAAATCTCCTGAAAAACCGGGAGGAGCTCCCATGTATGCTTCTTCTTTTAATTCTCCATGCAAAAAAACATTTGTTACATCAAATTGGTGGAGTGGCCATATTTCATTTGCAGCTATTGAGAAGAGTGCTTTGATAGTGTCAATCTTGGCAAACGGAGAAAAGGTTTCCGAGTAGTCAATCCTGTACGTTTGAGTGTGTACTTTAGCTACGAGCCGAGATTTAAACCTCTCAAGAGTTCCGTTTGATTTACGCTTCAGTGTAAACACCTAGCGACATCCTACAGGTTACTTTCCTTGTGGAATGGTACACGTTTCCCATGTGTCATTTTTCATTAAGGTTTCCATCTCTGTTTCCATTGCCCTTTTCTAGTTCTTGGATTCTAAGGCTTGGTTCACATTGGTTGGAATCTGTTCAGAATATAGTGATGCAATAAAGGTCTTAACTTCTTAAGACACGCTCCCCTAGCTATGTTTGCTACCGGATATTGCAAATTTTTAGATTCGTTCTCCGGAGAAAACTGTTTAGGTGGAATTCCCCTATTTGCCCATTGTGGTAACACATACCGTTCTAGTGTGTCTATTGGTTCAGTGTGCTCTGTTGTTATCGATTCTGTATAACCACAATGATCATGGTTAGGCGAAACATGAGAATTTTCAAGAATCTCATTATTACTTACCTCAGGTATCAGGTTGTGTGGAGTCTCTTTAATGACACTGCGCTTTGCAGGTCGTATGTTGTATCAAGAAGTGATTCTCCTTCGGTACTATGATCTTTAGGTGAATCACCTTCACCCCCATGTTTTTCTCTAATTGTTACTTCTCCTGAGGAGGGGATTCGAGTTAGCCAACCCAGTGTGTCTAAATTATCTGATTGCTCCCCTTGACCATTGGGTTGTGTGTGATAGAAGTATTCTATTTCAAGAAGTCAAGGTTCATAGTAGTGTACATGTTACGAGTGTTTGGGTTATAACACCGATAACCTCTCTGATATAAAAATAGCCTACACACATGTTTTGGCATATGGATCAAGTTTGGTTCTGTTAATTTTAGGTATGTGAACAAAAATGGAACAACCAAAAATGTGTAGTTCAAGGTAAGAGGAAGAGGGATTTTGGTAAATTATTCTAGGACTTGTAGAGGTGTTTTAAGTTTGAGGATTTTGGTAGGAAGTTGATTTAGGACATACACTAAAGTAGCAACTGCTTTAGGCCAAAAGAATTTAGGAAATTTGAATTCAGTTAGAAAAGCCCGAGTTATCTCAAGAATTATACGGTTTTGTGTTCAGTGACTCCATTTTGTTCGGGGGTGTGTGGGCATATGGTTTGATAAATTAACCCTTTGGTTTAAAAGAATTGTTTCATATATGTATTGATGAATTCCCCCCATTGTTAGATCGATTAAATTGAATCGGGGAATTCTTTTAAATTAACCCTTTGGTGTTAAGTGCCATGTCCAATGGTCATCCTCATCCTGATATCCTGTAATATACATAAAGTAGGGTGCATTAGCATTGTGCAGTTCAATTCCTTTGTTACGTGGCTGATCGATAATAATTTATGTGACAAAAGAGGCAATTGACGAATTTTAAGATTGGTGATATCTTTATGGTTCCTCCCAATTCTACCAACATTATCCCTCCATTTGCGGTTTGAATGTGTGTTCTATGGGGTTTAAACATCGAGACCATATATGAGGGTTCATAGGTCATGGTTTCAGTAGCCCCGCAATCGAGAATCCATGTCACTTTGTTTCCCACAATGGTAGTTAACCATGTTACCTTTTCCATACTTTAAATCGAATTTGTTAAAACAACATTCTTTAGGGGTATTTTCAAACAAATCAGGAAGTTGAGGGTTTTGTTCACATAATAATGGGTTCAAAGTGGAGGGGTTTTAGTAAAAAAAAATCGAACTCATTGGTTTTTCTCCTTTGATTATGCTAAAGGCAGCCGCTAACCCTTTAAATCCGACGTTGATGGTTGACGGTGTTGACGGTTGAGGAAGATGTGGCACAACATCATCATGTGGTTGACATGAGTGGACCAAGTTGTACGCGGTGATGGAGAGACGACCGACGGAATTAGGGTTTGATGTGTTTCCGCTGTTGGTGTCTTCATTGTTGCCCACGTTGGCCACAACCCTATCCTTTTATTTGGTTACTCTAGTGTCGATTAGTCCACCCACCGGACTATTGAAAAGATTCGGTTTAGAAGTCTTATTTTTTGGTTTGGATGTTGGTTTTGAGAAGGTTGGCTAAAAATCATTGTTGTTAACGGTGATATTCGTGGTGCCGTCTTCTGACATGGTAGCGGTTAAACGTGAACCAGAGAGCTTGGCGGTGATATTCATGTTGCTGTCGTTTTGAGAATTTGGCTATTTGGGTTGAAGTTGGATGGATCCTAAAGAGCAATCTGTGTTGTTTGATCCTAGGATTATTCAACATTGCTCTGATACATATTATGTATCAGAGAGCTTGACTGCTTGAAACTGTATTTGATATATTTTTTGAATGAATATTACAGGACAAAAACAATTTATAGTAAATTACATTGTCTAAACAAGGGAAATGATATACGAATGATATGTTGGTAATGAGCTGGATGATTGTAATTGCTCCTTAAGTTTAGGAGATGAAGATTTGACTAATCCTGACATATGTTTTCCTTTTTTATTACTTTTCAACACTTTCAATAGTTAACCCACCTGAAGATCTGAGGACCTAAACCCATATGAGATGTGCAAACTCACAAGAGACCAATAAATAGTTTGCTGACTCTTGAGCCGCATAGCACATAACACAAGAGTCAGAATTTAGGCTTATTCTCTTTGCGATTAGTGCTTCTTTTGTTGGTATTCGATTCTGGACAGGTCTCCATTAAAATTAATTGAATTTTAGGGGAATCCATCTCCCCCAAGTGAGTAGTCTTATTTCTGGAATATTGGGGTTTGAGTCGAGTTCTAACCGTAGTTCGTGTACCGCGCCAAGTCCCTTCACTTGCCATAGCGAAGAATCGCTGCTGCCGGTGACGTTAATGCTGTTTGCCAGAAGAAAAAGTTGCTGTCAAACCGAGGCTTCACCACCAAATGTTAATGCCCGCTTGCAGCCCCAATCCTAGTTGATAACCCCATTTAATATTGTGTACCTATCACGTACTAAGCAAAACTTATTTTCTTCTAGTGAGAACAAAAAAGGTCAGTGATCTTTGAGGGGTTGATTCCTTACCCACTTGTCAAGCCAGAAGAGTATTTTATCCTAATTCCCCACTTATATTTTCAATCTATTATCCAGACCCGAGCTGCCATCTCCTTGGGTCAATTCTACATTACTTAAACACTTCCAAACACCGCCCAAGGATTGTTTTGCTAGTACGTCTTCCACGAACGGCTTTCCCGGTGAATAAAATTAATAGTCTTGACAAATAATTGCGTGTTTTAATTCTTGAGTTTGAACTTCCATTTGACCATTAGAGTTGTGTTTGCTGCTTGTAGACTGCCAATGCCGAGACCCCCATGTTCCTTTAAGGCTGGGACTTTGAACCAAGGCACCCAGCTGATTTTGTTCTTGTCCAAGCATCCACCTCATAGGAATTTGCATCTAATAGATTCTAGCCCGTTAAAGACCTGTACCAGATTTTCAAAAAGGGAGAAGTGGTAGGTGGGGAGGTTACTTAGTTTAGCTTTAATAAGGGTAACCCTTCCTCCGCATGATAACGTTTTAGCTTTCCATAGAGACAATTTTTTTTCGAACTTATCTACCATGGGTTTCCAGTTTTTTATGATACTCATGTTGGCCCCAACCGGTAGCTCAAGGTAAGTGAAACGAAACGAACTTATACTACAGTGATTCGTGACATACTCCCATTGTAGACTCCAATATCGTATAAATGCCTCTTGTGAAAGTTGACTTTGAGACCCGATGATAGATTAAAACATCTAAGTATCCTTGCGAGGTTTTGGAAATTGGATGTGGACCAATCGCCAATGAACAAGGCGTCATCTGCATAAAGGAGGTGTGATACAATCGGGTCGACTTGGCGGATACCCCTCTACAAATCAAATTCCAACGTTGGAGAGCCATTCACTAGGATTGAAGCACAACCCGAGGAGATACTGCCTTTTATCCATTTTCTCCATAGTGTGGGAAAGTCGATTTGGTGTAGGACAGAATCTAAGTAGTTCCAGTTGATATAATCAAAGGCTTTCTCGAAATATACCTTAAAGAGCATTGCCTTTTTTTTCCAGCCTCGAGACGATTTCGTTGATGATCAATGGCTCATCTAAAATGCTTCTCCTTTCTATGTATGCAGTTTGAACTTCACTTACCACCAAGCCAATTACTTTTTTTGAGCCTGTTAGCGAGTGTCTTAGAATTTACCTTTGTGATGCATCCTATTAGACTAATGGGTCTAACTCATTAATGAATTGTGGGTCGGGCATTTTTGGTATTTGGGCCATGAAACTTGAGTTACAACCTCGGTTGATCTTCCGGTGTACGTAAAAGTATTCTATGGTGTTATAAAAATCTGATTAAAAAAGGTCCTAGTAGTGCTTTACGAATTTAATGTAAAGTCGTCCGGTCCTGGTGACTTCTCATTTCCACACTTATTCAAGCTGCTTTTATGTCTTCTTTCGGAAATCTGGTGACTAGTGAGGCCATTTGAGCATTCAACAGTACCTTAAATCCATTGGTGATGAGCGGTTACCTATTCTTGTCACTTTCATGATATAAGCCTTCGAAGTGACCCTGTATATTCAATTACAATTCCTCTAGTTGGGATGTCCATGCATTATCAAAGACTAGTTCATGTGTTCTATTGTTTTTATGCCCATTTATGACCCCATGAAAAAGTGTGAAGTTCTTGTCACCATCGATCGCCCACTTCACCTTTACCCTTTGTTTGAGGTCCTTAGTTCTGCGGTCGTCTAGGTCTTTTAGTTTTTTCATCAATATGCGGTTCTCGATCTCCTCCTCTACTAGTCTAGTATGCTGCTTTGATTTCTAGTGCTTCCAATTTTGATTTCAACTCCCGTTGAATACCAAGGTACATGTTTCGTGTTTCTTCGTGCCATGGTTTGATGGCTACCTTGATGGCTATCATACGCCTGACTAGAATCTTATCTTGGGATTGAAAGGAGTAACGTCATTGTATGCTTTCCTTACAATTGTGTCTAATCCATCCTCCTTGAGCCAAGAGTTTAGGAACCGGAAAGGTGGTCCCCCAAAGTTCACCTCCGAGCAAAGGATAGTTAACGGGTGATGATCAGATCAGAATCTAGGTAGGGCAATCAGCTTTGCGGTAGGCCACATCGACAAGGAGTGGCATACTAGTATTCTATCGATTTTACTAAATTTTACCCCGTCACCCGACATATAAGTGAACGAGCTACTCGCCAAGCCATAGAGTATTCGGATAACCTTGTCTCCGATTTGAAACCATTAAAATCCGACGTAGTAATACTGCAAAATCGAGAGTTACGCCTTTCCGAGGGGACTCTCACACAGTAGAAGTCTCCCAAAAGACCCAAGTACCGGAAACTGAATTTATTAAGGACAACAGTTCTGACCACAATTTTCTTTTTAGGGGTACCTCATGAGGAGCGTATATGTTCACAATTATCATGTCCCCTTGAATACCCCTTACTTCCCCCACAACTGCCAAAAAGTGTCTGTTTCCAGCAGATGCTTTCTTAACAAATAGACTTGGATCCTAAATACATAACGTACCCCCTGACCTGCCATGAGAGTCTATAATTTCAGAGTCAAAATGGGTGTTGTCCCAAAAATTACTAACAGGTTTGATGCATTCGCCATCTAAGTTCTTGTAAAGCCATAAAGCTTAGTTTGTTTTGCCTTTTTAACTTCCTGATGTGTCCTAGATTGTGTACAAAGTTACCATAATAAAAAAGGTTAGTTCTTTTATAGGCCCAGACCTAACCTTTGTCTTTTTTAAACCATTATTTTACAGAATTTTAACTAAAATGATTATACAAAGGGATATTGGATATAAATAATCTCAACTTTCACCAATTGATCAATAACACTCCTAACTTTCAATTTGTACCACAATACTTTCAACTTTCATCTTATTTTCCTAAAACACTCCCAAACTAACACAACACTAACCCAGTTAGTTTTTTTACCGATGTGGACGCTTTTAGTGACGTGGCAGCTTATCTGGCTTATTTGTCAAAACATATGTGGCTGATGTGTAAAAGCAATTTAACTTTTAAAAAAATCCATGTCTTATTTAAATATATATTTATAATATATAGTTATAGTTATAATGTGGAGAGTTCAAATGAGAATAAATTTTTTGTAAGAATAAAAAAGAAGAAATTTCATCCAATAATAATCTTTCATTTTACTTCATTTAATTTTTGTATTTAATATTAGTGTAAGGGTATATTGGTAAACTTAGATAGATCATTAATTGGTAGTCTTCCTTTTTGATAGCTAACTACATTAAATTTGTAACTTATTTTCAAAAAAAAAATATTTTTCAAAGAACAAAAAAAATTAATTTAAAGTGTGGGATGAATTACGAGGTGTGTAGGATGAATTACGAGTTGTGTAAGATAAATTTCAATATGTGTAGGATAAATTTCAAAACGTGTAGGATAAATTTTGATATGTGTAGGCAAAAAATTTTAGTGTGGAGGATGATAGTCTTTATGACTAATTAATTAGTCAAAGACAATAATAAATGAAATGAGAGAAAAAATATTTAATGTTTTACAATTGTACCCTTTGTTCTTTTTCTTCTCAATTTAATTTTCTTCTCAAATGAACCTCCCCCTAGTTATAATATACTTAAAGATAAGAGATCATGTACAAGAGAGAATTCTTGTACGAAGTGTAGGAGACAAGCTCAACCATTGAACCATTGATCTCCCAAGATCAATGGCTCAAAACTAGGTAGTGACATTTTCGTAAATATAAGGTTAAAACAATTGAAGAAACAAATAGAGAAAGGGTATTATGGTCATTTCTCACTTGAACTCTTTGCCCCTTGATTTTCAAATGGCTATAAGTTTTTCATACGTTAATATATTTTTTTAAATTACACCGTATTAACGAGCATTTTATTTTCTTTAATTCGAGCTGTCTATTGCTATAGTTTTCTTAAAAAAAATTACATGATTTTGAATACTCATTACGTGATTACGTGATTTTGAATACCAAGCACATGACTACGTGATTTCGAATACTGATTACATGATTGCATGATTTCATTACAGAATGTGAAACCACACTAAGTGATACGTAATTATGTAACAATAGTTGACTATGTATTACTAAGTGACTACATGATTTTGAATACTCATTTCGTGATTACGTGATTTCATTATAGCATTTTATGTGAAACAAACTGAGTGATTACGTTATAAGCATAATTGTAATAACATTAGTTATAACAAATCATATTGAATGTATAATCAAGTAATTGATTTTTATATTCAAAGTGTAATCACGTAATGGTTTATGTTGAATGTGTAATCATGTAATGGGTATTCTAAATCACGTAGTCATGTGCTGTGTATTCAAAATCACGTAATCACGTAATGGACTAATGTGTATTCAAAATCCTGTAATTGTTTTTAAGAAAACTATAGCAATATGTTGCTCGAATTAAAGGGAATAAATTGCTCGTTAAACGGTGTAAAAAATATTAACGTATGAAAAAGTTATAGTCGTTTGAAAATCAACGGGGGAAGTTGTTTCATGTTAAAAAAAGTATACATCTTTGAAAATTTATAAGAATAAAATAGCATATTATCCGTTTCAAAATAAAGATGATGAATTTAAATTTGATTTTTGTTATAGTCTTATCATTTATTAATCTATCTATATATAATGAATATATTAGTTATAAAATGAAAAAGTTATAGTCGTTTGAA
The DNA here is from genome assembly GCA_030545235.1 of Helianthus tuberosus. NCBI lineage: Eukaryota > Viridiplantae > Streptophyta > Magnoliopsida > Asterales > Asteraceae > Helianthus > Helianthus tuberosus. The sequence goes on along the minus strand of CM060403.1, from coordinate 92,561,425 downwards.
AATCAACGGGGGAAGTTGTTTCATGTTAAAAAAATTATACATCTTTGAAAATTTATAAGAATAAAATAGCATATTATCCGTTTCAAAATAAAGATGATGAATTTAAATTTGATTTTTGTTATAGTCTTATCATTTATTAATCTATCTATATATAATGAATATATTAGTTATAAAATAAGTATTTATAATTAAGTAGGAAAACCAACCTAAAGAGTTAAGTGGGTAAAACAATTGTGTATCATATGTTTTTTTTCAACTATAATGAATCATAAGTTACACGAGTGATTTTCCATATAATTCATATTATCCATCACCATTTTGAAGTAATTATTGTGAAAAAAAAAATTTAGTGAAATTGATGCAAATGAATCTTTAGATAATGTGAATAAACCCACCATAAAAACGTAAGAGGTTCACTTCAAAACATTTAATTTTTTATTAACAAATATTTGAGTTTAAAAAGTCAAAAGACGATTGAAATAATCGTTTAATCTTTATCATTTATTAATAATATTTATAAAAAATAAGTATTTATAGTTAAGTAGGAGATAATTAAGGAGGTGGGAGAATTGAGAAAAAAGAAAAATAGATAACTTCATTGAATGACACGTGTCCCTCCATAAGTTTCTTTTATTATACTGATAGATTATTAAAGGGTTGCCATCATAAAAATTAAACATGCCTTTCATTTTCTATAAAAGAAAACTTTCAAATAAAATATTATTATATTAAAGTCTACAAACCTATTAGTTAATTATATACATTATTGCAAAAATGACTAGTTTTTTTTAACCGCAAGAAACGACGTGCCAATCAGCCCCTTGGCTCTCTCAGATGCGTGGAAATCCGACCTCCACCCGTCCGAAGTCACGACAGTGGAATAATCAGTAAAACCTCGTCTCTCATCCAAGACGAACCGGCGCCACCCGTATTCGCCATTCACTTGGATGCCGTAGAAAATAATGGAGAGAGTGAGAGTCGAAGCTTGGTCATAAAAAACACAAGTCTTTCTTCAACCACTTCATCACTATCTCATTGGCGAAAAATGACTTGTTATATTTCAAAAACTAACTGTCAACAACTCATCAAATCAATTTCCACGTATATTCCAATTTCCATGGTATTCGATCAATTTCCACAGATATTCCAACTCATCAAATAAACACACAGAGCTGCAGATTCCACAAATATTCCAATTTCCATGGTCCTATTTACAGTTACCACCCTTTTTTGGGTAAAGGGTTACCCCGGTAAATTTCATATATCACAAACCAAAATAAAACAAGTAGTAAGGAGAGTCCTCACTAATTCACTATCCTGACATGCCAGGAAGTGTTAACAAGCAAACAACTAACCACAAATAACAACCATCACAAACTCTAGAAAACTAGAGATACAAAACTAGGAAACTACATGATTGGCACCTTCCATCTCTCCAGCAAGCTCATCCCAGCCGTAGAGCTCTTGACTTTTACCGAAGCTAATTTCAAACGAACAGTAGCAACAATCGACTCACACACCACTGCAACTGGTCTTTTCTTCGATTTAAATAACCTCTGATTACGCTCTTGCCAAATGAAGTACGCTGTAGCCGCCAGAAGTAACCTACCAATCACACTTCGCATAGACTTCTTAGCAGGAACTGAAACCAGCCAGTCAACAATCTCATCCCACTTATTGGACCCCAGTTGAATACCAGCCATAGACTTAATAGAAGACCAAACTTGCATAGAAAACGAACATTCAAAAAACAAATGTTCATGTGAATCCGGCTCCGAGCAACATAGTGGGCAGCACATAAGATTTAAATTAGTAGCACTTCCAACGTCCCATTGTTTTAGTTTGTCTTGAGTCTTTAACTTCTTCCTACAAATGAGCCACGCAAGAAAAGCATGCCTTGGAATACAATTAGCGAACCACACTATTTCCACCCACGGGACTTTATTACCATGAAACCTGATTGTGTCCCATACTACTGACGCTGAATAAACCTGTTCCACATCACCCGAAACACGCCACACAAGAGAATCAGGGACGCCAATATTAAGAATTGGCGGCTGAATATTTATTAAAACTGGAAACATATCCAACCAAGCTCTCGGCCACCTCCAAGCACCATTATGCAAAAAATCTTTAACCTTCGACTGAGGATTAAAACCTGCATTATGCAATTGACGAGAGGAAATGAACGCACATAGCGGACCTACCGAAGCCCAGTTATCGGACCAAGCATAAGTAGATACCCCATCTCCTATCTTAGAAACAATGAACGGACGAATCCTTTCCCGAAGATTCATAATATTTCTCCAACCCGTTGCAGAGTTACCCCGAGAGCGGATTTGCCAAAAAGACTTGCCTTTGATTTTATGCTCATGAATCCATTCAACCCATATAGAATTCCTTCTGGTAAGAAGACTCCAAACGTGAGTAGTCATAAGCGCCATATTCATGTCTTTGATTCTCCTAATACCCAAACCACCTTCGAATTTTGGAAGACAAACATCCGACCATTTCACTTTCGCTTTACCCTGCTTCATAGGCCCTTGACACCAAAGAAACGCTCTCATCTTTTTCTCTAAATCAGCTATGATGCTAGCAGGAAGAGTAAAAACAGATGCCCAATAAATATGCATGGAAGATAAAACCGATTTAATAAGTTGAAGACGACCCGCAAAAGATTGAGTTTTATTCTTCCAGCTTCCAATTCTAGATTCCAACTTTTCAATTAGAATTTTGCAATCATTATAGACTAACCGAGACGAGATAAGCGGAACACCCAAATAGCGAACAGGGAGAGAACCTTCCTCAAACGGCATCAACTGTAAAATACTTTGCTTGTCCTCTCTATTCACATTGCCAAAAAACACAGTACTCTTGGCCATACTAGGAACAAGGCCCGACATATGCTTAAACTTATCCAACCCTTCCATGATAACCTTAGCCGAACATACATCTCCTCTTGCAAACAAAAATAAATCATCCGCAAAACAAACATTCACAATTCTTTGTTTTTTGCAAAGATTATGGAACTTAAAATTAGACGATTTATTAACCATGTCTTTCAAAATAATTGTCAATGCTTCCATAACCATAGTAAACAGATATGGCGACATTGGATCCCCTTGTCGCAATCCCCTTTTCCCTTTAAAAAAACCATGGATATTGCCATTAACTCCAACAGAAAAAGATGCAGTAGTAACACATACCATAATCCAATGCACCATTTTATGATGAAAACCGAAACCCACAAGCAAAGACCTTAGAAACGCCCAGTCCACCGTATCATACGCCTTTTGAATATCCACTTTAAATGCACATCTAGGTGGCCCCGTGTTACGGTGATAATTGTGCATCAATTCTTGGGTCAGGAGAATATTATCAGATATCCGTCTTCCAGGAACAAAAGCTGATTGATTAATATCCACCACATCATCTAACCCAACCTTTATTCTGTTTGTGATAATCTTACTAATACACTTGTACAAGACATTGCAACAAGAGATGGGACGATAATCCAAAACTGAATTTGGAGTTTGCACTTTAGGAATGAGCGCCAAAATAGTATGATTAATTTCCTTTAGCAATTGGCCGTTAGCAAAAAACTCTTGAATAGAAGAAGTAACATCACTGCCCACAACATCCCAAGCATGCTTAAAGAAAGCGGCTGAGAAGCCATTCGGACCCGGCGCCTTGTCATTACCTATCGAGAACATCGCTTCCTTTATTTCCTCTTGCGAGACATCCCGAACCATACGTTGAGCTTTCAAAGGGCACAACTTCCTATGAAACAACTCAGGATCCATAACTTCTGAAATATTACCCTCAACTCCCAAGAATTGTGAATAATGATCAACAAGAGCCGCTGGCACATCCGTCCCTTCAAACACAACACCTTGTCGATCTTTGATAGAATCTATCCGTGAAATGTGGTTTCGGCATTTAAGGGAATTGTGAAAATAAGCCGAATTAGAATCACCCACCTGAAGCCATTCTACCTTTGATTTTTTCTTAAGAAAACGCTCCTCATCTAGCTTAGCTTCCGTAAACAACTTGACTAATTCCGCCTCTTTATCACGTAGAACACTATTAGACGGATCCCCATCAATGCTCAACTGGACTGCATCCAGCTACGTCCTCAAGTTAACTACTTTGTCATGCAAATTTCCTTGCTTAAGTAACAGCTTTCGCATAGGAGATTTAAGCAACTTCAAACGCATAACAACACCATACATGCGATGACCGTTAAACGTAGAACTCCAACCTTTTGACACCTCCTCCTTGAAATCAGCCTTATGCACTAGAAAGTTTGCAAACTTAAAAGGCTTAGGCTTCTGTTTAGGAACATTCGGAAGCTTCAAAACACAAGGACTATGATCAGAAATGTGGTACGGCTGAAAACAGCATGAGCCGCCGGCCACTCTACCAGAAACTGCGAATTAGCCATAACTCTATCAATTTTCTTCAATATACCTACCCCCATCTTCGGCTTTTGATTCCACGTATAATGAAGACCTGATCGATTAATATCCAACACCTCAATTTGTTCAACACAATCCTTAAAATCCCTCATACCCGTTGTTATTCTGGATGAACCATACAGGTTGTCCTCCAAGTTTAACGATGAGTTGAAGTCTCCCATCAGCACCCAAGGCTTATTATTCACAAAACCCTTATGCACCAATAGATTCTGCCACAAATCCTTCCTCTTAACATAATCATTATCCGCATAAATGAAAGAACAAAAAAACGCTTTATTACCATCTTTATAAATTACTTGAGTGTGCATAACCTGATTAGTTTGTGAAATCACCATAAGATCAACAATATCCGCATTCCATCCCACAATGATCCTAGTGCCCTTATCACAAATAGCACCATTCGAAGTCCAGCTCCACCTTTTACAAATCTTCCGACAAGCATCATAGACCTTAGAAACATCCATATGCGACTCCAAAATTGCACAAACATTAAGTTTATTTTCATTCACAACTTCCTGAACCTCTTTCTGCTTAAGGGAAAGGTTCAAACCCCTTATGTTCCATGCTGCAACGCTACCCATTAAAACCTACTGACACGGGAGTGCTTGCCCCCTCAGAATTTTGTTTCACCCCTGCTTCCATAAAAGTAGCAGTTTCATCATACACCGTATCAACATCCTCATCATCATCAAGCGTTGTAATAGTACGAGTATTCTGATTAGAAAAAAATCCTATCCTTGCTATTAGAACTCGAGGGCCCTGTTAGCCTAGGACCTACTTCTTCTTTTTCCAAAGCTGAAAACGAGTTTGAGGTTGAAACCTGATTGCTAGCCGAAGTTCCCTCCACTGTATTACCAGGCTTTCTTTCAATTGGTTTATACACGAACTTAGGTTTCTCTTTATTCAGCATGACTCCCATCTTTTTATTAGGTTTACCCTTATTTATAATAAAACCTTCAGCATCTTTTTCTACCTCCTTATTCGGTACCACCTTTATATTCTTGGGACAATTAGTCTCTTGATGACCAAATACTTTACATGTATCACATCTAGGAGGCTTCCATTCGTATTCCACCTTCATAATTTCTTTTACATACCCTACCCCGTCAACAAGTGGTATAGTTATTCTTAATTCCTCCTTTAGATCCTCATCAGCCGAAAGTTCAATAAGAGCCCGAGCAAAACTGCTCCTTCCCCATGCATCTGAACACATTTGAGACGTATAAGAATCTAGCATCTTCGGGGTACCCAGCTTAGTTGCTAGCATGCTCAGGCCATCATCCGAATAGGCTGCTAATGGAACATTGTGTATTTTAATCCAAACCGCCACCATCTTTATATCTTCTTTTTTCAAGATAGTAGTTGGAGTCCAAGCATTCAACAAGAATGGAGTATTCCTGATCAACCACGGTCCACCCTCCAAAACTGCTTTCATCCCTTTCTCATCAGAAAACTTGAAAAAGAAAAATCCATTCGCGTTCATCATTGATTTTTGTAATCCATGTTTCACCCAGTTCTTTCTCGCAAAATACTCCACCACCGGAAAAGCAAGTCTCTTCCCTAGAAAATAACCATATAACGTATTTGCGTATTTATCCTGGACCATTCTAACCGCCTCCTTAGGTAGCACAATATCAACATCATCCAATACCTCCTCCGATTTCAGAACGCTATAAGGCACGACTGGTCAAAATTCACCCTATGCAAACACGGTCAAAATCTGGTATTTTTAAGCCCAGATTACACCCTTTATCTTTCTCTTGTCAAAATTACAGTTACCACCCTCCAATATACGTAACATGCAATTACACCCTTTATCTTTCTCTTGTTCCAAGATTGTGCACAAACTTACCATTTCAACTTTAAGTGAGTCTAGCTCGGCTCGGCTCGGCTCGTAACCAGCCGGATTGGCTCGGTTTGGCTCGCATACCAGCTTGGCTCGGCTTAACTCAGATTGTTTTACTTTTAATATATTTTATTTTTATATACATTTTAATATATCACAAAAACTACTGATTATTATTTACATGTGATTAGGAGTGTAGTTTGATATCTATACCACATTTAAAGGTTGATTGCTATGCTATTGAACTTATATTGTATTTCGTAGAAATTAAGAACGTATTTTGTGTTGTTAAACTTGATTTTGGCTTGTAATGTATTAAGTTGAGCTTATTTTGGGTATGTTCTTTTGAATTATTGACTAATATTAGATTACTGAATTTTGAGAGACATGTATTAATTTTTTTTTCAAAATGGAGCCGAACCAAACTGCAAGCTCGGTTTAAAACCAAACCGAGCCCAAACTTAGATTTTCAGCTTGGTTTCAAATCCAAGCCGAGCCAAGCCCGAGTTTTAGCCTAGCTCGGCTCGGTTCGGCTCATGACCAGCTCTAAGGCCCGCAGCTCAATTATGGTGAAAAAGCCTAATGAATTCCTTTAAGACCCAAACCTATCTTTTGTCGGTCTGTCCCCTTTTCTTACCCTTTCTTAAAAGCCTAATGAATTTTAATAAAGTACATGATATAATTATAAATATAAGAAATATAAGTGATTAATTATACATTTGAAGAAAACATATGTAAAAGGATTATATGATAAAATCACGAGCAAAAGGATTATATAATAAAATCACGAGAGTATTAAACTTTCATAATATAATTTTGAGTAAAATGTCAAAATGGTACCTGAGTTTAAGTCATTTTTACCATTTTAGTTCAAAAATAAACCTTTTGAATCTGAATCCCTGATGTTTCAATTTTGATGTCATTTTCAACCAAAAGACAAACAGAGTCCAAATTTTCTGTTAACCTCCACCTTTTTTGTTGCCTTCGTCATTTTAATTAAGATAATTGAAGGGATAAAAAGACAATTCTACCCTTCATTAAAATGAGGAAGACGAAAAAAAAGGTGGAGGTTAATAGAAAATTCTGACTCAGTTTGCTTTTTGGATGAAAATGACATCAAGATTAAAACCTTAGGGACCAAAATTCAAAAGGTTTCATTTTTTGATTAAAGTGGCAAAAAACGACCTAAATTCAAAGACCATTTTAATATTTTACTCTAAAATTTGTATTCTATTTACCTTCATAAGAATACAATTCTATGAAATTATTCATATTGTAGGATTCCCAATGGAATCTCTATTACCATCTTTAGTGTAAATCACAAGTTTTATCCTTTATATTTATATCAAATTTCAGGCGGTGTCATTTGACGTAAAAGTTGACAAGTTTTGTATTTAACGTTTCAAAATCCTATACGTTACGTCCTTTACCCCAACCTAGTTAGATTTTTTTGGTTAAATCTGATTACTCATGGATATTTTAGCCTTTTTACCCATTTATTTAAAATACTTAAATAAAAAACAAATTAAAAAGCTTAATGTGTACACATATAAATATACATTAATAAAAAGAAAATCAATTTTTTTATCTTTCTCATCTCTCTATCCAACTTTCCAACATCCACCCCACACCTGCCGCCACCGGAGCCATTTTTCCGGCGACCGGAGCCATTTTTCCGGCCAATAGGCGCCGGTTTTCCGGCCGGCCACACCTACAACACCTCCCCTTTTCTTGTACCCTCTCACACACACGCAGACTAGAGAGATCCAGAGATAGAGAGAGAGAGAGAGAGAAGGAGATCGGAGAGAGGGATCAGAAGAGAGAGAGATCGGGAGATAGAGAGAGATGGCAGAGACAGAGAGAGAGACGCGAAGGTGGTGAAGGACGACCGAGCCATCCCTCCGGCGACGGTGGTGAAGGATGGCAGCAGAGAGTGTTTGGGCGATGGGTTTGGTGGCGGTGGATGAAGGGGCGGTGGGGTTTGGTGGCGGAAGAGAGAAAGAAAGGGTTTTGTGAAGATGTTTGAAGAAAGTGTTCCATAGTTTTTTTTAAAGATGAAAGAAGCCATTTTTAGATCTGTTTAAAAAAACAAACAATCTTCAAGGGTAATGTTTTTTCGCCTGCAGACATCAGCTCCTTGAAGATGTTAGAAGAAAAAACAAACACCCCCTTAGAGAGAGAATGCATGATGTTTTTATTTATACTTTATTCTTTTATTTTTTGACACAATTATTCCCTAGATATAAGTTATTTACTCAGCAAATGATGCCAGTCCAACTTGTTGATACACCCGGGTTTTTACCCATGGTACCCGAGTTCGATCCCCACTTGAGGCGGTTTATTCCCCTCTGTGGCGGCTCTCAACTCGTCAAGCCTTGATCCAGGGCGATGTACCTGTGGGGTTTTTTCCCTGGTCGCCGGTCACTCTCTGATGCCAGCTGGGGCACGGTTAAGACACTCACGTCTGGCCGGAGAGGGGCGATGGGCCTCCCCAATGAGGGGGTGTGTGGTGTCTCGCACCCAAAAAATTGTGACACCTTGCCGTTCAAAAAAAAAGTTATTTACTCAATAGTCCTTGGGGAGGTGAAATGACAAGAATACCCTCATGCGCAAGCCACATGACCAGATTTAACCAAAAATCTAACTTGGTTAGGGCTAAAGGACATAACGTGCAGGATTTTGACACGTTAAGTACAAAAATTGTCAACTTTTACCCCAAATGACACCGCCTGAAATTTGATATAAACATAAATGACAAAACTTGTAATTTAATCCCATCTTTATAAAATCATCTTTTTCTAAATTGAGTTAATTATGTTTTTCGTTACTGTGGTTCGTCAAAAATCATTTTTGAGTCCATTAGTTTAAATATTGCCTAAACAGTCCATCTGGTTTCACTTTCGTAGCTATTATAGTCCACCCACACTAACGTCATCCAGTTATTCTGTTAGTTTATTTGAAATGGCCATAATGCCCTTGTTATTAAAATTAAAATAAATTAAGAGTTAGTTACGTTTTTCATCCCTGTTGTTTGTCAAAAATAACCATTACAGTCCATTAGTTCTAAAAATTGCCAAAACAGTACAGTATCCTTCACTTCACTTTTCACTCTCCCCGTTTATTCAAATCCGACCACCTAATTTTTCCTATTATAATCGACGTCAGTAGGAAAACTTGAGGCCTACCTGAAAACTTGAGGGGTGGAGATGATGTATGGGCGGTGCCCTGTGTAGTGGTTAGAATTGGTAGAATTCGTCAGTAGAAAAGGAGTTGGCCGATGATTTGGTTGAAGAGAATGGCCATGGGGTGTTGGGTAGAGGTGGGTGGTAGTTTGATGATGGTGGTGGGCATGATAGGTGGTGGAGGTGGTCATTGTTTAGGTATGTGTGTGTAGTGGTGAGAGATGTTGAAGATGGATGAAGCGGAGAGGGTGTGGAATCGAAGCAGGTGATCTTCCAGCTGGATTTGAGGAAAAAGAGAGAGTGAAGAGTAGATCAAAGGATATTAGATAAATGAAATTGTTAACCGCCATTGTTGGTGAGTTGAAGTTGGAAGTTGTGAAAACATTGGTACTGTTTTGGCAATTTTTAAAACTAATGGACTGTAATGGTTATTTTTAACAAACCACAGGGACGAAAAACGTAACTAACTCTTAATTTATTTTAATTTTAATAACAAGGGCATTATGGTCATTTCAAATAAACTAACAGAATAACTGGATGGCGTTAGTGAGGGTGGACTATATTAGTTACGAAAGTGAAACCACAAGGTCTGTTTTGACAATTTTTAAACTAATGGACTGAAATAGTGATTTTTGACAAACCATAAGAATGAAAAACACAATTAACTCTTCTAAATTTCATCTCATTTTCCATTTGTATCTCTATGTTCTTTCTTTCTCTTTCTTTAGTGCTTGAAGTACAAATCGAAATGCTTAAAGTATACTCTTTAAACTTTGAAGATGTTAATAGTTAACGGAGATTCACTATTTCACTTTATCAATAATTCTAATTTTGGAGACAAAGATAGAGATTTGGATAGAAGAGGAAAATAGGTGAAAGTTCTAAAAATTAAAGATGAAGATGGAGAGGAAGACTTGAATATGAGTTGTATCTATTAGGCTATGTGTTGTGAGTTTAGTTGGGGGGCGCCAACTGTACCACCTCAGCCGGGCGTTAGGCACGCACATTTCCACATAGGGGCACAATCAAGGCAAGGGGCGGGGACTCGACTGGAGTCACGGACACAAGGCATGGGGAAGTAGTTGTTGGGTGCATGAGAGTCCCCGACCATTAGATGAAGCCATTTAACCAAAAAAAAACAATTTTAAAATCGAAGTTAGTCTATTCACCTTTTTACTTTAATTCTAACAAACATTTAATATTACTGGTTTGAGTCATACAATAAGATGAGGATGCGGATGGTCTCATTAGATGCTTTAATGTTAAGGAGGTGAAAGATGCGGTGTTCGAATGTGGAGCTGACAAGGCGTCGGGGCCGGATGGTTTTAATTTTAAACTTATTAAGTCTTTTTGGCAGTTTTTTGAGGCGGATTTTGTTGAGATTATGCAACATTTTCATCATACCGGGACGTTTAGTACGGGTGTGGGTTCGTCTTTTATAACGCTGATACCAAAGTTGGGGGATCCTACGGAGCTTGGGGATTTTAGACCTATTAATCTTATTGGAATTATTAGTAAGGTGGTCTCTAAAGTTTTGGCGAATAGATTAAAGATGGTAATGGGTAAGATTGTTTCAAAGTCTCGGACGGCGTTTTTGACAGGTCGGTATATTCTTGACGGCCCGCTTATGGTTAATGAGGTCTTGTCGTGGGCTAGAAAACGTGAAAAAAAAAAACGTTCTTGTTCAAGATTGATTTTGACAAGGCATATGATAATGTGAATTGGGAGTTTTTGTTATCGATTCTTGAACAGACGGGTTTTCCTCATAGGTGGTGTCAATGGATTCGTGGTGTTATGGTTTCGGCTAGATCTTCAGTTTTAGTTAATGGGTCTCCCACATTTGAGTTTGAATGTCAGAAAGGGATTCGACAAGGTGATCTTATATCTCCTTTTCTGTTTATTTTATTCATGGAGGCGTTTTCAGGTTTGGTTAAAAAAGCAGGTAGTATTGTGATGTTTGACGGGGTGCGGATACCTAAAGATGGGTTGGTGTTGTCGCATTTATTATACGCCGATGATGCTATGTTAATGGGGGATGGTCGAACTTCAATTTTTCTAACATGAAAAGAATTCTTCGGATTTTTTATTTATGTTCTGGCTTAAGGATTAATCTGAACAAGTTGGTTTTGTTTGGTGTGGGTGTTAGTAGAGAGGAGGTTAAAAGGGTTGCCGAGTTCCTTAGTTGTAAAGATGGATATATTCCGTTTTTATACTTGGGAATTAAAGTTGGGGCAAATATGAATCGAATTTCTAATTGGGACCCGGTTGTGAACACTTTTAGAAGTCGGCTCACTCAATGGAAAGCCAATACCTTGTCTATTGGAGGTCGTCTTACTTTGGTTAAGTCGGTTCTTAATAGTTTGCCCATGTATTACTTCTCGCTATTTAAGGTGCCGGTTAAAGTGGTGGACATATTGGAAGGCCTAATGAGACGCTTCTTATGGGGGGTTCGAACGAAGTTAAAAAGATGAATTGGATTTCGTGGGAGGTGGTTACCAAACCGATAAATGAAGGTGGATTAGGAGTGACTAAATTAGATTTGAGTAATAAGGCATTGTTATTAAAATGGTTGTGGTGGTATCAAAATGAACAACAAGCTTTATGGAGGCGGGTTATAGAGGCGATTCATGGTTCTAGCCGAAGGTGGGGACCGACGCCTTTTAATAAATCTATCACAGGGGTTTGGAAGAATTGTGTGTCGTTTTGGAACAGATGTAAGGTGGAAGGGGTTGACGTTTTCAGTATGATTCGAGGAAAGGTTGGGAATGGTTTAAAAATCTGTTTCTGGCTTGACTGTTGGTTGTGCCAGATGCCTTTGAAGGACAGATTCCCGAATCTGTTTATTCTGGAAAAAAAAAGAAACATGTGGTTGTTGCTGAGCGCTGTGGAAGGCGGCAGCACTCGGATGATGAAGCTGAAGTTGTTGATGCGATCAGATGGGAATGGAAATGACGAGTTGATACGGCTGCTGAAGTTGCAGAGCGTGTGGAGCGGGAAGGGTTGTTGGCCGACCTTGTATTAGTGGATACAGAGGATGAATGGGAATGGAAGGATGGCACCAATCAAGTTTTTTCGGTTGCGGACACGAAAACATGGCTGCGGGGATCGGGAGGTAGTGAGCGGTTTAGTTTCAAGTGGAGTAAGTGGGTTCCAAGCAAATGTAATGTATTCTTGTGGCGAGCAGTCTTGAATCGATTACCGACAAAGATGGCTTTGACGAGACGAAGCATTTTTGTGGAGAATATTATGTGTGATTGGTGCGAAAGTAAAGAAGAAAGCCTTGGACATTTACTAACAGGATGTCTTGTTTCTGCGGCTGTTTGGGATGGGATTACGAAGTGGTGTCGCATTCCGAATGTCTTTGCTTTTGATGTTGAGGATTTGGTCGATCTTCATGTACATTGCGGTGGTTCGGTAAACAAGAGAAGGGTGTTCCATGGTATTGTTATTATTGTTTGTTGGCGCTTGTGGAAAGCTAGGAATGGCAAAATTTTCTCTAATAAAAGCACTAAAGTGGCCGATATTGTCGCAGATGTTAAAGCTTTGGGTTTCTTATGGTATAAACATAGATTTAAGCAAGGCACGGTGGAGTGGGATAGGTGGTGCAATTTTGATGTAATGTAACCTTGGTTGTTTTGGTTGCCGGCTAGTATTTCCGCCTTGGTAATGGCTAGCCGGTTTTGGTTTTGTGTTTGAATGAAAGTTGCTTCTCTAATATATATATATATATATATATATATATATATATATATATATATATATAGGAGTTGGGTAGAAAGTGGATTTTTCCTAGAAAGTCTAGGAAGCAATCAGAATGCGACACGTGGCATTGAAGGATTTTAACTAGAAGGACAATTATGTACTTTCACAATCTATTTTTATTTTAGGAAATTATCTTCAATAACTAACTATCCATAATGAAACCGATTTCCTCCATAATTTTCAGAATTTTTTGTTTTCGAAATCTGATCTCACGTAAATATCAATCATTCCTTCGTTTTCTTGCTCACAAGATTCATCGCTGGACATATTTTTATACAGAGAGAAAAATCATGGCATCTGGAATCTATCAGCATGTTCTTGGTACTGTGTTTTGGTCGCAACCCCCGTCCCCTATTTACCCGGGAATGGGCGGCCGTGGCCAGTTTTAGTGGTATCGGTGTTTATCAGTTTGGCAGCGGAAATTACATCAGGACCGTAGTTAGGAAATATTTTATCAGAGTAAAATACCACACTTTTATAATATTAAACACGTGGGAAATTCCCAAGTTTCCAGTACACACATTTTCATAGGGATAAACCCTATTTTATTTAAATAAAAACATCTCTTTATTTAGGTAACTTTTGTAGCCACTTTTCCAAGCCTTCAGTGCTGTCCAGCTGGCTTCTATTTGGTTTTCACATTTTGTTACCTGAAACGCGTTTAAAAACACTTTGTCAGTGGGAAATACTGGTGAGTAAATCCCAGTTTAATCAAGATAGGTAAAACCGTTTACAGCATTGAGGTCAGTCGCGCAATTACATTTGTTTATTTTCTACTTTAATTACCACCCACGGTACTGTCAACCCGACTTGTGGTCATGTTACTACTCACAGTGTAGTAACAAATTTTGTATACAAAACCCCAACATACCGACGATAATTGTAGAATACAAATACTCAATCACTGTTTAATATAATGTAAAATAATTGAGGTTTTGTAAACACAATTTGCAAAAATGAGGATTACTCACATTGCTATCTTAGGGTTTTCCTTTGTGATTTCCTGGTGATTGATTATCTATTTATTACACAATGCACACGCGTTAGTATAATAACCCAATATTTACATTAGTAATACCCTCCCCGAGACAGAATTCCAACGACTACATCGGGTAGAACCTCGACAACCGTTACGGAACTCTAGATCAATCAGGTAGTGTATCTAATGTGTAACTGGGGGTTATGATACTTACAACGAGGCAGAACTTCGTTATTTAGGGGGGTATTATGCCCGAGAATTATGTATACTATGCAGAAATTAGGAGAGATCAAGAGAATGAGCGACGAAAATGAACTGCTGAGCTCCCATTTTATAGGGCTGGTCGACCAGGTTCTCGCGGCCCGCGTAAAACGTAGGTAAGGCCTTCGCGGCCCGTGACGTAGACTACGTAGGGCCTAGCTTGGCCTGATCATGGGGTAGGCTCGACAAATGGCGTGACACGTGGCAGCACCGGGCTGTGCCTTGATGACCAGCTGTCGCGCCCCGCGTAGCCTGAAGGCAAAGCCTTCGCGGCCAGCGAGCGCCCCACTGATTTTGTTTTTTTTTTTATTTTTATAAAATTAAAGGTATTTAGGGTCAAATCTCGTATATAGGGCGTATTTTAGGACGTGTAGGGGCACTCTAAACATATTAGGGGTGTCGGAAAAATTTTGGAGGGTTGTTATATCCTCCCAACCTTGTTTTAGAACTCGTCCTCGAGGTCTACTGAAATAGGTGTGGATATTTCCTTTGCATCTCTGATTCAAGTTCCCAAGTATATTGTGGTCCTCTCTTGGAATCCCATTTCACTTTGACCAGAACTAATCTCTTGTGTTTGAGATTCTTAACCTTTCTGTCTTCAATCTGTAGAGGCTTCTCTACAAACTTAAGCTTTTCATTTATCTCTATGTCCTTAAGAGGTATCATCAATGATTCATCGGCTAAGTATTTCTTGAGATTAGATACATGAAATACATCATCTATTCCTGCCATTTCCTCAGACAGTTGTAGCTGATAGGCTACAGGTCCTATTCTTCTAATAATCTCAAAAGGTCCAACATACCTGGGTCTTAGCTTTCCCCTTTTGATGAATCTTACCACTCCTTTCCAAGGAGAAACTTTCAATAAGACCTTGTCTCCTACCTGAAATTCCAACGGCTTTCGCATGTTATTAGCATAACTCTTTTGTCGATCACGTGCTGCTTTCAGTCGTTCCTTGACTTGAACAATCTTATCCGTTGTTTCTTGTACTATTTCTGGTCCAGATAATTGCTTTTCTCCGATTTCTGCCCAACAGACTGGAGTTCGGCACTTCCGTCCATAAAGTGCTTCGAATGGTGCAGCATTGATACTGGTATGATAGCTGTTATTGTAAGAAAATTCTATCAATGATAAGTGATCGTCCCAATTACCTCCGAAATCAGTTACACAAGCTCTAAGCATATATTCCATCATCTGAATTGTCCTTTCGCTTTGTCCGTCCATTTGAGGATATTAAGCGGTGCTTAGATTCAACTTGGTTCCCATTGCTTTTTGGAAACTTGTCCAAAAATGAGAGGTAAAACGGCTATCTCTATCAGAAATAATTTATAAAGGAATTCCATGCAATGAAACTATTTCATTTACATACAACTTAGCTAACTGTTCCATACTGAAGGTTTCCTTCATTGGTAGGAAATGAGCTGACTTGGTTAACCTATCTACAATCACCCAGATTGTATCATTACCTTTTCTTGTCTGGGGTAATTTGGTAACAAAATCCATTGTTATCAATTCCCACTTCCATACTGGCATCTCTAACTGCTCTAATAAACCTGAGAGTTTCTGATGTTCAGCTTTAACTTGTGAATAGGTTAAACACTTAGAAACATAAGCTGCTATATCCTTCTTCATTCTTATCCACCAAAAATTCTTTCTTAAGTCCTGATACATTTTATCACTTCCAGGATGCATCGTATACTTAGACTTATGAGCTTCTTCTAATATACAGTGGCGTAGGTTTCTTAATTTGGGTATCCACACTCTTTTCTTATGGAATCTCCAAATTCCATATGTTCCTTGTTCTAGTTCCTTAATCATTCCTTTTAACTTCTCAGTATCATCCTTGATTACTGATTCTTGTGCTTCTCTAATCTGTTTATTTAAATCTACCTGTAGATTTAATTTAAGAGAATGCACTCTTTTTGGCTTTTCATGGTACTTTCGACTTAAAGCATCGGCAACTACATTTGCCTTTCCTAAGTGATACTGGATATTGCAATCATAGTCGCTAAGTATCTCCATCCAGCGTCTTTGCCTCATATTTAACTCCTTTTGTCTGAAAACATACCTTTAACTCTTATGATCAGTGAAAATGGTAAACTTACTACCGTAAAGGTAATGTCTCCAAATCTTAAGGGAAAAAATTATGGCTCCTAATTCCAAATCATGGGCTGAATAATTCTCTTCATGATTCTTAAGTTGTCTAGATGCATAGGCTATAACCTTTTGACGTTGCATCAACACACATCCATAACCTAATTTAGAAGCGTCACAATAGATTACAAAGTCTTCAGTTCCTTCTGGTAACGCTAATATGGGTGCGTTGGTTAATCTTTGCTTAAGAATTCTAAAGGCTTCTTCTTGTTTTGGTCCCCTATTCAAACTTAACAGATTTACAGGTTAGCTTAGTTAAGGGAATGACTATTCTAGAAAAATCTCGAATAAATCTTCTATAATAACCGGCCAATCCTAGGAAACTTCTAACCTCGGTTGGTGACTCAGGGGTTTTCCATTTAGTAATTGCCACAATCTTTGTAGGATCTACATGAATTCCTTTATGGTTGACTAAATGTCCAAGAAACTGTACGTCTTCTAACCAAAACTCGCACTTTGAAACCTTTGCATAAAGCTTTTCTTTTCTCAATAAACTTAGAAGTGCATGCAGATGCGCTGCATGTTCCTCTTTACTCTTAGAGTAAACGAGAATATCATCTATAAAGACAATTATGAATTTATCCAAATATGGCTTACATATTCGGTTCATCATGTCCATAAATGCAGCTGGGGCATTGGTTAAACCAAATGGCATGACAGTAAATTCTTTATGGCCATACCTTGTTCTGAAAGCGGTCTTAGGAATGTCCTCTTCCTGTACCTTCAATTGATGATATCCTGAGCGTAAATTGATTTTAGAGAAAAATCGAGCTCCTTGCAACTGATCAAACAAGTCATCAATTCTCGGTAATGGGTACCGATTTTTAATAGTGACCTTGTTCAATTCACGGTAATCAATGCACATACGCATTGACCCGTCTTTCTTTTTGACAAATAAGATCGGCGCTCCCCATGGAGATGAACTTGGCTGTATGAATCCTTTCTCCAACAATTCTTCTAACTGTTTCTTTAATTCTTGCATTTCTGCCGGTGCCAACCGGTAAGGTGCTTTGGCGATTGGTGTTGTCCCTGGTAACAGATGGATTCGAAATCCGACTTCCCTGTCTAGCGGTAGTCCTGGTAATTCTTCTGGAAATACATCTGGAAACTGGGATACTACCGGAATATCCTTCAGTTCTTTTTCTTTAGTGTTAGTGATTATGGAAATCAAATACACTAATGACCCTTTCCTTATATATCTAGTTGTTTTCATTACAGAGATGAATTTCGTGGATCTAGAGGGTTTATCTCCTTTAATTGTGATCTTTTCACCCTTTGGTGAATTTACTTGGATTGACTTTTGATCACATAGAATACTAGCTTTATTGGCTATTAACCAATTCATTCCTAATACAACATCAAGTCCTGCCAGATTCATTGGATAAAGGTTTTCAATAAACTTTTGATTTAAAAATTCTATTCTTGCTCCCTGCAAGATTTCAGTAATCTTAATGGTTTCCCCATTTGCTGTCTCTACTCGACATTCTTGTGGGAGTTTAGTTAATGGTTGATTGAGAAGTTTGCAAAACGAAGTATTAATAAAACTTTGGTTTGCACCAGTGTCACACCCCAACCGATGGCGGAAACATCGGGGTGTAAGCACTAAGCGTTTCAGATTGCTCATGAGTTTCCATAACACTAATAGTTTCAATAGTAATTAATTTGATTCCATGCAAAATTTGTCTAACAACATAGATCCAAAATCACATAACATCAAACATCATTATAGTGTCAAAGTTTCTAGATTAGCTAAGTGTAGTTTCTAAGCTTCATTCTAGCTTGTTTCATGAATCATAACATCCTGTCAGCCTGCAACATGTATTAAAATAAAGTCAGTACAAAATGCACTGGCGAGTATACAAGTTTGAGTAATAGCATAATAGATTAAAACAACTCATATCCATCATGTAAATGATAAAAAAAATAGTTTCAGCCATGCTTGTGTTCGCAGTCCAACAAGTGATAGCCCAAGTATCCCGATGCTTTAGCGTTTTCCCAAGTCTCAAGAAAAACTAGAATCCTCCTAACAATACCCTTGAGAATAATGGGGAGGTGCATCTCCTATAGCGCTACTATTGTTAAGGCGGAACTACACACTCTGGATTAAACGTCCACATAACACAAAGAGTCTAGAATCAAGAATCACAAGTTTCACATACACATAGGATAGAGTTTAGTTTCCAAAAGTTTCAAGTATCATAGTTTAATAGAATACATGTTGCATCCCAAAGTTTAAAACAAAAAGGGATCAAGTATACTCACAATGATAGCTTAACAGATTAACTGTTATTGGATCAAAGGGAGCTCTTTAGAGTTAGCCTGATTAGATTACAACGAATAAGTGTCGGACAGAAACAACGAGATTCAAACCAAGTGTCGGATCAGTCATCTAGATCGGATGGTTGTTCGATCGGATGGCTATCCGATCGGATTGCCATCCGATTGGGATGACTATTGTGTGGGGGACGGAATGCCATCCGATCGGATGGTCATCCGTACGGATGGCCATTCGATCGAATGGTCATTCGATCCAAGTGTTGAGGTTCTCAAAATGTTAAGCCAAATATTCAACTCAGGTTACTTTGATCGGATGGTTGTTCGATCAGATGGCTATCCGATCGGATTGCCATTCGATCCAAAGTTCCAAGTTTTCAAAGATTCAAAGTTTCAAAGAGTAAAAGGTTACAAGGAAAGTGTCACCTGATCGGATGGCTGTTCGATCGGATGGTCATCCGATCGGATTGCCACTCGATCGAGTTGTCCTTGTCCCATTCATAACCTTGTAAAGTTTCTAAGTTTCTGGATTAACAGTGACGGCTTGGTACGTATTGAGACAAACGGTAAACACATCAGTGTACAGCCGTTCTGATCAGATGGGAATCACCCCAGTCCGCTCAGTTGTCTGTTCGTGACGGTGCTTATGACAGAATCCGTACTCCGGTCATCTTCTTTGGTAACAATCCATTTCCAAGCTGACTCAAGACTAATAATCAATTCTACAGTCTGTTTAGATCCGGATTCCACCGTTTTAAGTGAAGAGTTAAGAAAAGATGAGAGAAAACATAAGTTTTAGCTGAAAAAGTCTAGATTTAGTTAAGATTCAGTGTAAAACACATGAAATTCCTTAGATCTGAGCTAGATCTTGGAAGGAATGACATCACACCATAGTTTGTACAAACCACCATGATGACGTCACCCTCAAGAGCTCTAATCTTAGGGATTCCATGGTGAAAAGTGAGATTTCAAAGGAGAATCATGTAGAGAATAACTTGTAGATTAAAGATGTACAAGAATCTAGTGTAAAACGTACCGAAATCGCCAAGAAATGAAGAAAAGTAGGTGTGCGTGCGTCTGGATCGAGTGAGGCTGTCACATTAGTGAGAATGATGTGACAGGCCTATTTATATTGTCAGAGGGAGTGAGTGAGGCGGTGTGCACTGATCGGATGGCAGCTCGGTCGAATGGCCATCCGATCGGTTGGTCATCCGATCGGATGGTCATCCGATCGGATTACCATTCGGCCAATCCCATCCCTTCCGTGTTCCCGTCTTTGATTCATTTTGTGAGTTAGATTAAGCAGTGCGTTGCGTATTATTGGGTAATGGTATCACATAACTAGATTATATCACTAACACAAAAGTTTCCATGTTTCTTAGTTTCCGCCAGTGACAAGACTCCAGTCTCTCGTTTAACCAAGTATCAAGTTTCACGAGTCTCAAGAATCAAGCACCAAAGTATCAAGTATTTAAACTTTCATAGTTTCCGCCAGTGACAAGACTCCTGTCTCTCGTTCAACCAAGTATCGAGTTTCACGAGCCTCAAGAGTCGAGCACCAAAGTATCAAGAATCATAGAATCAAGTCTCATAGAATCATAGTTTCATAGAATCATAGTTTCATAGAGTCAAGTATCAAATATCAAGAATCATAGTTTCCCAACTATCAAGTATCAAGATTCTAGTATCTAGATTCAAGTCTCATAGCATTAGATTCAAAAAGTATCAAAAGTATCAATTATCCCATAGTACAGGGGCTAAAGTGACAATTAGCTAAAAGTATAGGGGCGCAGGCGTTACAGTCTCCCCTCCTTTAGGAGATTTCATCCCCGAAATCTAGGAAGAAGACTGCTCGAAGAGCTGCGGATACTTGGTCTTCATCTCACTTTTCAGTTCCCAAGTGAACTCGGCGCCACGCTTTCCTTCCCATCGAACCTTGACTATGGGAATTTTGCTGCGCCTCAATCGCTTGACACCCTGATCCATGATTTCGACTGGTTTCTCCACAAAGTGCACAACTTCGTTTATTTGTAAGTCTTCAAGGGGAACCTGCAGTTCCTTGTCGGCTAGGCATTTACATAGATTAGATACGTGGAACACTGGATGCACGTTGTTTAGTTCTTGTGGTAGGTCGAGTCTGTATGCCACCTTGCCAATCCTTTCGAGTATCACGAAAGGACCCACATAGCGAGGAGCGAGCTTTCCCTTCTTACCAAAACGAACTACTCCCTTCCAGGGCGATACCTTGAGAAGAACTCGGTCACCAACATCAAATTCTAGAGGCTTACGCCTATTATCAGCATAGCTCTTTTGTCTGCTCCTAGCCTTGATCAAGTTATCACGGATCTAAAGAATCTTATTTGTTGTCTCTTGAATGATTTCAGGGCCAGTAAACTGCTTGTCACCAATCTCATGCCAGCTGAGAGGAGATCGGCACTTGCGGCCATACAAAGCTTCGAAAGGAGCCATCTGAATACTGGATTGATAGCAGTTGTTGTACGAGAACTCAATCAATGGTAAATGTACATCCCAGTTACCAGCAAAGTCGATGACACAAGAACGAAGCATATCCTCTAGGGTCGGAATAGTACGCTCAGTCTGTCCATCCGTCTGAGGGTGGAAGGTCGTGCTAAGATTCAAATGAGAACCCATAGCGGATTGAAAAGTTTGCCAAAGACGTGAAGTAAAACGGCCATCACGGTTTGAGATTATGTCAAGAGGTATGCCATGACGGCATATAATCTCATCAATATAGATTGGAGCAAGTTTCTCCACTTTATAATCTTCACGAATAGGAAGAAAGTGGGCTGATTTGGTCAAACGATCAACAATCACCCAGATACTATTGTTACCAAACGGTGTACGGGGCAGTTTAGTAATAAAGTCCATAGCAATGCTATCCCATTCCAAACTGGGATTTCGGGTTGTTCTAAGAGTCCAGAAGGACGCTGATGTTCAGCCTTAACCTTCATACAAGTAAGGCACTTAGAAACATATTCAGCAATGTCCTTCTTCATACCAGGCCACCAATAAGTCATACGCAGATCATGGTACATCTTATCAGCACCTGGATGAATAGAGTAACGAGATTTGTGAGCCTCATTCATGATGAGCTCACAAAGATTATCGCGATCTGGCACCCAGATGCGATTGAGATAGTACTCAAGACCATCAGGTTTAGTTTCGAGTTGATTCACGTTAGCACCATGAACTTCAACAGATAGACTACCTTCATTAGCAGACGAATACTGAGCTTCATGAATACACACATGAAGATCACTAGAGATACGAATAGCCTTAACATGAGTTTTACGACTAAGAGCGTCGGCCACTACATTCGCCTTGCCAGGATGATAGCGAATTTCGCAGTCGTAGTCGTTAAGCAACTCTACCCAACGTTTCTGTCGCATGTTGAGTTCCTTTTGGTCAAAGATATGTTGAAGGCTCTTATGATCGGTGAAGACCACATACTTAGTACCATACAGGTAGTGTCGCCAGATCTTTAATGCAAACACAACTGCACCAAGCTCCAGATCGTGAGTAGTGTAGTTTTTCTCATGTACCTTGAGTTGACGAGAGGCATATGCAATAACCTTGTCCCGCTGCATGAGCACACAGTCCAAGCCACGGTTCGAGGCGTCACAATATACTACAAAGTCATCATTCCCATCGGGTAGAGTAAGTACAGGAGCGTTACACAAAAGGGTCTTAAGAGTCTGAAAAGATTCCTCTTACTCGGGACCCCAAGAAAAAGGTCTCTTAGTCAACGAAGTGAGAGGAACAGCAATCTTAGAAAAGTCTGGGATGAATCGGCGGTAATAACCCGCCAATCCTAGAAAGGAACGAATCTTAGATGCAGATTTTGGCGTACTCCAATTCTTCACAGCTTCGATTTTAGATGGGTCAACATGAATGCCTTGCTTACTAACGACATGACCAAGAAATTGCACTTCGTCAATCCAAAATTCACACTTAGAAAATTTAGCATACAAGCGTTCACCACGTAGAAGTTCAAGCATCAAGCATAAATGACGAGCATGATCAGCCTTAGATTTAGAATAAATGAGAATATCATTAATAAAGACTATCGCAAAACGATCAAGATAAGGTTTACACACACGATTCATGAGATCCATGAACACAGCGGGTGCGTTGGTCAATCCAAAAGGCATGACCACGAACTTGTAGTGTCCATAACGGGTACGAAATACGGTTTTGGGTACATCATCCTCGAGTACACGAAGCTGATGATAGCCAGAACAAAGATCGATTTTCGAGAAACAGGACGCGCCTTGTAGTTGGTCGAATAAATCATCGATACGAGGGAGAGGATAACGATTCTTAACGGTAAGCTTATTAAGTTCACGGTAGTCGATAAATATGCGAAACGAACCATCTTTCTTCTTGACGAATAGCACAGGAGCACCCCACGGAGAGGTACTTGGACGAATGAATCCCTTGTCGAGTAGTTCTTGCAGTTGGCTAGATAGTTCTTGCATCTCGGAAGGTGCAAGACGATACGGGGCCTTGGCGACAGGTGTCGCACCAGGTATGAGATCAATATGAAAGTGGATGGATCTAGGAGGAGGAAGACCAGGAAGATCTTCAGGAAAGACATCGGGGAAATCACACACTACTGGAACGTCGCCTATGTTCTTCTCCTTGCCCTTTTGTTCCACCACGTGGGCCAAGAAGGCAAAGTTCTGTTTACGTAAGCATCTGTTCGCTTGAGTGCATGACATCAACTTCAGTCCTTTCAAAGGTCGGTCTCCGTAGACATGCAAAACATCATCGGACGGCAAAAGTAGACGGACAAACTTCTCGTGACAGGCAATCTCGGCATGATTCTTTTCAAATAATCCATGCTGATAATGACATCGAATGTCACACCCCGATATTTCCACGTATTACCGGTGGGCCCGGTGGGGAGTATCGTGACGTAGTTGATATCATCATAGTCAATAATCACAGTTTAATGCACAGCGGAAGTCTAAAGTAATAATATAAACCGATTTGAAAGTATAATAAAATATTACACAACGGTTGTAAGTGGATCCACAAGCGGATCTAAACAAAAAGAAATATTGTTCAACGGACTTAAAGTGGTAAAAGCTTGCAAGACTCTTTATTTAACACTCAGGAGTCTCCAGCCCATTACGCGTAGTACCTGCACTTAACCTTTTTGAAAAATACGTCAGTTTACACTGGTAAATACAATTAACTGACTCTTTTGAAAAGTGTTTATAAAATTGTTTTAAATGCACAAGGCACAAATATTCTTTTATAACTTGGGACAATTATTTAAAAATAATCTTGTATACAGATTTACATGTTTGTCGTCCGTTCAGGACCCGGTTAGAAGAGCCGAATTAGATTAATAGACACACCACAAGTATAGGCCCACAAGAGAGTGAGATACCGTTTTTACATACGCAACAGTCAGGTGTATGCCTACACCCCGTGCTTAAGCCGTGGCCATTTCAAATGAATGAGCCGAGGATATCCAGGACATGGTCATTAACCCCCCCCCCCCAAATCCATTGTATCAAACATAACAGTTTAAAACGGGTTATGCAATTTATTAATCACAATCCGATTAAATGATTTCATACCCGACCAAGCGGTATTATTATAATACCGTATCCCAAGCCCGTATAACGGAAAATAAGTTAAAAGTATTTACCTGAGCTAAAATATAATTTTATTCTCAGCCGTATATCAATCAGAAAGTACAAGTAGCTTTTACCGGGCTCCTAATCTGGAACGAAGGTTTTAATAACCTATTAGATTCCTAACGGGTCTTATTTAAGTTATAACTTAGACCGGTTAGTTTTAAAGAAAGGTTTACGGTTCAAAACGCAAGATTAAGCGAAGACCGGATTAGAATGTGATTCAGCCCCAACAAGTAAGAAGACTTGTATAAATTGGGTAAACTAAATACATTCTGGATTTTGAAGTAAAAATGATAAGTTTTGACCCGTTTCGGCTAATTTATGCAAACTAGTTACATAAACCTTACCGAGCTCGTATATGCATAACGGGTAACCAAATGAGTCATGTACAAGTTCCATAAGTTATTATGCTTAAATTATGTTGTGATATCAGTAGGATATCTTCCATTATGCCCAAAACGAATTTAAAACCAATTTAAGCCCTGAAAGGGTATTTTGGTCATTTCAAAGTTTATAAAAGAGGTTTAAATATAAACTGAGATCTGGTCCAAAACCTTCTGTGAAAATATTTAATTTATGTTGTTATATCAGCAAGATATCACACATATGGGTGTTTAATCGTTTATGGCCAAACTACGCACCGTAGGGGCATTTTGGTCATTTCACATATGCTTTAAGGGTCTAATTTGGAAATCTGAGTTCAAGACTTAAGCTTACTGTTAAAGTATAAAAATTTATTTTTAAAATCAGTAAGCAATAAGGCTTAGGTGCTAAATATGGTTTAAACCATACTATGCGCCTAAATCGCATAAAAGTCGACAATTGACGGTATTCAAGATGTTTATAAAATTCTGAGGTTTTGATCAGTCTCTGAAGCTTAAAATATTTTATTTAACATATGATATCAGTAGGAAAAGGTTTGGTAATCAAATCATATGTTAAACTCATTTTATTAACAAAAAGGGCATTACCGTCATTTACCGAATTTATGCTAGAACCCAATGTTATGGTCAATATAAAATTTGGAAAAAATTTGCAAAAATACCTAAATATTATATCTTAACAGTTGGTAAAAAGTTTGGTGTCAAAAATTGGGTTTAAATATGATTTATACTGAAAATGCCATTTAATTAACAAAAACCTTTCAATTTACGATATCTTGCATAACTCCTATTTTAGACCAGAAACTGATGTCAAACCTTTAGGACATACTTAAATATTAGTAATAAATATTTTTGTCCTCTCACATTTTCAAAAATCTTGTTTTTATAACATAAGGGCAAAATGGTCAACTTTTAAGCATTTAACGGAAACATGTAAATGATTCAGATTTTCTAAAGGACCATGTAGTATAACCTCAGAGGGTTATCCTAACATATAATACGGTCACAAAGGAACCCTAAGGCATGACTAAAACTAAGCTAATTCGGGTCAGAACTGAAAGTCAAAGCAAAAGTCTACTTTTGCGACTTTCGGTTGCGAACCGGGCCTAAATTCAGAATTGTCAGGTTGAACATGCCTAAACATGCTCTTATATTATTTACCAAGTTATTTAAGTGTTAAAACATGTTCCATAACTTCAGCATTATCAGTTATGTATTATTTTGCAAAAACAGACTCGTTTGACTTTTCTGTTAAGTAGTGTGACCCGACAATTGACTGAGATAACGTGATAATTAGGAGGTGCCCTTTTAAGGGTTTAACACCTACATAATTACCAACACATAGCCACTTTCAATTCGAATAATGGCTGGACCGTTAGTGATTAATCACAAAGTCAAAGCGTAACTACGTTAACTTTGACTTTCGGTCATTACACTAATGAAAACTTAATTACAGGAGCTAAGAACGCTTACAAGAGTCCTTAGCACGAAGATTTAGACTAAGAGAGCTTCCTTCCAAGTAAGGATGCTCCAGAGAATGAGTTTGAAAGCTTAGAACTTGAGAATATGTTTGAGAGTTATGAAAATTGAACTTGCAATTGACAAAGCTGCCAAATCTTCACCTATATATACTACTAGAGGTTGCTACCAGATCATTACATGTGTTAGGGCTCTTCTCTGATGATCACAGGTGTCCCAAATGGTTTTTAAAACCATCAAACAGTCCATAGAATCGAATCAAAGCATGCAATGGTGAAGGAAATGGCAGAACCTGCACCTGTGCATGGTTTCTGCCCAGATCATGCCGTCGCGTCGCGCGACGGCCAAGTGGGGAAGCTGTGGCGCGACGCCACCAGGTGGTTTACCAGCTTAACAAGTTTCAAACTTGACCATTTCATCCCCTGGACCTTTTAAAACGTAAAATATTTCATTTCAAGCACATTTAACCCATATAATTTATATTTTTATGATCCATAAGATATAAGCAATCACCGTTAGGTCCGGTTTCGTTAAACGATAACCGAAAACACAAGTTTTGCCTCGTTGACGCTTTTAACCTCTTATTTACGAAAGTTAACGTATTTATCTCAAACGATATCGAAACCTTGTGAAATTTTCGTCACTTGTTCTTGGGAGCATAATTAATTGTTACAAAGCTCCGAGTTTGTTAAAAGTTCACTCAGAGGTATTACTTTCATATGTTGACACATTTAACCCTCGCGTCTTATAAACTTTCACTTTCTTCCACAACGGTTTCATACGTTTCACAATTTATTCGTTTAAGGGTATAAACATCGTGTAGGGTCGTTGAAAGGCAAAATTTTCAAATGTTGACACTTTGGATCCTTTTACACACATACTTTCTTTGTTTGTCAACTTCAGTCCCTCGTAATCAATTCGTTACATGTTTGAAGTTCATGACACGTGTCGATACTATATTGGACATGATTTTGCGAGGTGTTACATCCTCACCCCCTTAAAAGAAATCTCGACCTCGAGATTTACTAAAATAGATGAGGGTATTTCTTTTTCATTGTGGATTCAACCTCCCACGTGTATTCGGGGCCTCTACGGGCATCCCACTTTACCTTCACAATCGATACATGCTTTCTTCGAAGCTTCTTGACCTGTCAATCCTCGATCGACAAAGGTTTTTCGACAAACTTCAAGCCCTCTTCAATCTGCACGTCTTTATGCGACATAGCTAGCGATTCATCGGCTAGACATTTCTTTAGATTGCAGATGTGGAATACATTATGTATCCCACTAAGCCCTTCGGGCAGATTTAGCTTGTAGGCCACAGTTCCGACACATTCGATGATCTCGAAAGGTCCTATGTATCTTGGGCTCAGCTTGCCCTTTTTGCCAAAACGCATCACTCCTTTCCAGGGTGATACTTTTAGTAAGACTTTATCGCCCACTTCAAACTTTAGAGGTTTTCGCCTCTTATCAGCATAACTTTTTTGCCTATCCCTGGCAGCTTTGAGACGATTGCGGATTTGGACAATTTTATCCGTCGTCTCGAGGACTATATCAGGTCCTGACAGTTGGACATCTCCAACTTCCACCCAACAAACTGGCGTTCTGCACTTCCTTCCGTACAAGGCCTCAAAAGGCGCTGCTTGGATACTCGAATGATAACTATTATTGTACGAAAATTCAATCAAAGGAAGATGGTCATCCCAACTTCCACCCAAATCAATAACACAAGCCCTTAGCATATCCTCTAGTGTTTGTATCGTACGTTCGATTTAGCCATCTGTCTGAGGATGATAAGCAGTGCTGAAGTTTAAACGAGTGCCTAAGGATTGCTGAAAACTTTTCCAAAAGTGAGATGTGTATCTAGTATCCCTATCGGAGATAATAGATACTGACACTCCGTGGAGAGATACTATCTTATCCACGTACAGCTGAGCTAGCTTATCGGAGCTGTGTGTTTCTTTAATAGGTAAGAAGTGAGCTGACTTGGTCAGCCTGTCGACTATAACCCAAATAGTATCATTTCTACCATCTCCCACTTCCAGGTGGGAAGTTCAGGATGTTGCAGCAAACCTGACGGCTTTTGATGTTCGGCTTTAACCTGTGCGCACGTCAGACGTTTAGCCACATAAGTGGCTATAGATTTCTTCAAACCTATCCACCAATAATGTCACACCCCAACCGATGGCGGAAACATCGGGGCATGGCACTGAGCGAAACAGATTGTCCAGAAGTTTCCATAACAATTATCAATACTATTTAATTTAAATAATACGTCCCATACCGTATCTCAAACTGTAAAATAATTATTACGGACATAAATCCAGGAAAATATTCTGTTCCGACAACTCAGATTTAAAATAGTCAGCTATTGTTTATCTGCTTCTAGAGACCCTTAGTGTGACCACTACAGTCAACTATTTGTTGGGCTCTAAAGCTTTATTCTAGCTTCAAATTCCTACCAAGTGTGCGTCCTAAGCACCTGTCACATACGTTAAAATAAAGTCAATACATAAAATGTAAAGGTGAGCATACAAGTTTGATAATAGCATATAGAGTTTGAATTCGTTTACGCATAACCAGAACGTACACATAGTGAAATGAAGCACGTTAGTTATCGACATAGATCCATCGATACCAATGACTGCGGGTTGACTGCCTGAGGCAGTTCGCAATACATGATTACCACCGTAATCCATGCAAGTAATGGTCCTTAACAACCCCCGTGTGAACGGGTGCTGAGTCCAAACTATAGTACTATCGTTGCTAAGGCAGGTAGACAGCATTCCATGTGTAAACATAACAAACAAGCATTCATAAGCCACGTATAACATGCATTAACGGTTAGCGTTCAAATAGTATTGAGTAGTGTGATTGTTGTAGTTTGGATATTCGTAACGTATGTAACGCCCAAAAGTGCGTAAAGCAAAAAGGGGATCGAGTATACTCATAGCGGTTAATGGATTGAAGGGAGCGCTTAGCGAGTAAGGTTAGCCTGAATAGATTCGATAGCATAATGATAAGTGACGTTTTACGCGTCAAATGGTGCAAAGTGCAAATGGGTCGGATAGTGGTTCGACCGGATGGTAATCCGATCGGACAGTAATCCGTGCGGATAACAATCCGTTCGGGTGGTCATTCGGTCGAACAGTGGTCCGGTCGGATGACGATTCCAGTGGATTGTTTCTTCCTATAAGAAGTATGTGTTTGTGTATGGTGGCTTGACTTTGAAGTTTTCGTTGTAGCATTTTGAAGCATTGAAGTATCTCTATCCATCAAGTCGTTCGATCGGATGGTGGGTCGTGCGGACGACAATCCGTTCGGATGGTCATCCGGTCGGACGGTGGTCCGGTCGGACGGTAACTTAGTGGTGAGATTACTTAGTGAAGGCAAGCTCTAAGCTGAAGTGTCACTCGATCGGATGTCCATCCGATCGGGTGGCAACCCTGGTAATAAACATGTTGAAAATTGTTCAAGTCTTCAAAGTCTTAGTATCTCATGATCCGAAGAGTAATCCAGTCAGATGGTCGTCCGATCGGATTGCCATTCGTTCGATACTCAAACTTCAGATAAGATTGTTTTAAGGTGGGACCCAAGTGTGATCCGTTCGGATGACCTATCCGATCGGACAGCAATCCGGTCGGATAGCAATCCGTTACAGTTGTTCCGTTCGTCCTACACTTGGTCGTTTTGATGGTTTGTCATTATGTCGAGACACTTTGACAACGTGTTAGCCAACAGAACCCCTAGTTTGACCCAGATGACCAACCCAACCAGGAATCACCCTAGTCCGGCCGGTTACCGGCTCGAGACGGTTGTTCTTGACTAACCCGAAATCGGTAGTCTCGTGGGTAGAATCCGGATCTTGAGCTAGTACAACACTACGATAGAGTAGAAGACTAGATCAGGGTCGGATCCTATCGGTTTTGAGTAACTTGAGTGCAAAAGAGTTGGAAGAAAGTTAAAAACCATCTTTCAATCCTTTTTCACCACGCTTGTGTCGAGATCTTTACAAGATCTTTGTGGAAATCGGTTAGATCTAAGTTGTTCTTGGTGGATTGAGGCCAAAACATGAAGTTTTTGAAGAACACATGATGACATCATCCTAGAACACCCGAAATCTAGTGATTTCACGGTTCAAAAGTAAGATTTAAAAGATAGAAAGGTGTAGGAATGCGTGTGGATCAAGAAAGTACAAGATTTAGGACGAGATCTTACCTTGATCTAGAGAAATCGAAGAAAAGGTGGGGAGCACGAGCTGTTCGGACAGAGGGTTTCCAAAAGTAGAAAGAATGACAATGACAGGGGTATTTATAGGATTCCAAAAGAGGAAAGGGCTATCCGATCGGATGGTTCACCGCCCGGATGACGATCCGGTCGGATGACACTTGACCTGTGACATGGTGGCTATCCGGTCGGATGGCTATCCGGCCGGATGGCGCGTGGTTTGATTGTTTGTTGTGACGATTTTGTTGATTCGATTTTGATTGCGAGTGGTTCGATACGATAGGGTTTCCTAGTCAAATTACTTTCAGTCCCAATCACTCATATTGAGCACTATCCCTTCTCCACCAATTATCATAGTTCGTTTATGATTCGAGTTCGATGTCGATTGAGTTCGATTGCGTTTCGAGTTAGATTGCGTTCGATTGCTTACCACAACACAACATAAATAAACATGCACAAGTAACACATAAGGCACACACACGTATAATAATAACCAACAAGTATAGATCGAGTTGCGATTCGGTGTCGATTTGATTATCATAGCTTGATTGTCAGTTGATTAGCTTTATCGCATTGTTACTTCCTATAGTTCACAGTCGTAAGTCGTTTGAATAACACGTCGATGGCTTGTAATTAACAACACTTACTCCACATAATACAAATAAAATAAAGAAATTTCTATAAGTCAAATCCGTATACCGGTCGTTGACTTTGACCTTGACTTTGACTTTGACTTGTGGAACACGGGGTGTTACAAATAATTTGCCTTTAAATCCTGGTACATCTTATCACTGCCAGGATGGACTGAATATTTCGAACTATGAGCTTCCTGAAGGATCACGTCTCTAAGTCCCCCATGGATAGGGACCCAAATTCGACCATTTAATCTAAGGATCCCATCCTTGCCATATGACAATTGATCAGCAGTGATGCCTAACTTTTCATTCGGAAAGTTAGTTTCCAAAACAGCTTCCTTCTGAGCGGCTAACAACTTTTCATTCAAGTTGTTCTTTAGTTCGATGCTTTTGGCATTGATTCTAATAGGCTTAACTCTTTGTTTCCTGCTTAGAGCGTCAGCTACAACATTCACTTTGCCTGGATGGTAGCGAATTTCACAATCATAATCATTCAATGTCTCCATCCAACGACGCTGCCTCATGTTAAGATCTTTTTGATTGAACAAGTGTTGAAGGCTTTTATGATCAGAATAAATCACACACTTGGTTCCATATAAATAATGCCTCCAAAGCTTTAGTGCAAACACAACGGCACCCAATTCCAAATCATGGGTGGTGTAGTTCTTTTCGTGCACCTTTAATTGACGTGAGGCATAGGCAATGACATTGCCTCTCTGCATGAGCACACAACCCATACCGGTGTGCGATGCATCGCAGTACACATCAAAATCTTCAATTCCTTCTGGCAATGTCAACACCGGAGCATTGCTTAATTTCTGCTTGAGAATCTCAAAAGATTCTTGTTGCTTGGGACCCCAATCGAACTTTATATTCTTGCGAGTCAATGAAGTTAGGGGTGCAGCAATCCTTGAAATTTTTTTAATGAAACGCCTGTAATATCCTGCTAGACCCAACAAGCTGTGAATCTCTGTAGGTGTTTTCGGTGCTTTCTAGTTCATAATGGCTTCAATCTTAGCGGGATCCACCTGGATACCACACTCACTCACTACGTGTCCAAGAAACTGAACTTCTCGGAGCCAAAACTCACATTTAGAGAACTTAGAGTAAAGCTTTTCTTGTTGTAGAAGTTCAAGAATACATCGGAGATTTTTTTCATGATCGGCTTGATTCTTTGAGTAAATAAGTATGTCATCAATAAAAACAATGACAAACTTGTCCAAATATGGCTTGCAAACGCGATTCATGAGGTCCATGAACGCTGCAGGTGCATTAGTGAGCCCGAAAGGCATCACTAAGAACTCGTAGTGGCCATATCGAGTTCTGAATGCAGTCTTATGCACATCTTCGGTTCTGACCTTCAGCTGATGGTATCCCGACCATAAGTCGATCTTTGAAAAGTAGCTTGCTCCTTGAAGTTGATCGAACAGATCGTCGATCCTGGGTAATGGATATCTATTCTTGATAGTAACTTTGTTCAGCTCACGATAATCAATGCACAGACGCATTGACCCATCCTTCTTCTTTACAAATAGAATCGGCGCTCCCCAAGGGGATGAGCTAGGTCTAATAAAACCCTTTGCCAACAAATCATCCAATTGTGTTCTCAATTCTTTCATCTCAGTTGGTGCCAATCGATAAAGTGCTCTTGCAACTGGTGCTGCTCCAGGAATGATATCGATCCTAAATTCCACTTGCCTGTCTGGAGGTAAACCAGGTAGCTCTCCAGGAAATACGTCTGGGTATTCTGAGATAACAGGAATATCTTCAATCTTTGGCTTTGGCTCATCAATAGTCACCTGTGCCATGTAAATGACACAACCTTTCTTCAAACACTTCGATGCCTTAAGCATAGACACTTGTTTAGGCAACCCATACTGTGTATCTCCTTGTATTGTAAATGGTTCACCATAAGGAGTCTTAATAACCACTTGCTTCTTATCACAAACAATTTGGGCTTGGTTGGAAGATAACCAATCCATGCCTATTACTATATCGAATCCTGCCAATTTCAATGGAAGCAAAGACAGTGGAAAAGAGTGGTTCCTAATGGATATAAAACATCCATCTAATACAGTTGAAGCAGTCTCTATGGTACCATCGGCCAATTCTACCTCATATTTTATGCTTAGGGTTTTAACAGGCAGATTTAACAATTTACAAAATTTGTTGTCTACAAACGACTTGTCTGCACCAGAATCAAACAATACTCTAGCATAAAAATCATTGATAAGAAAAGTACCTGTTATCACATTGTCCTTCTGAACCGCTTCCTGTGCATTCATTTGGAAGACCTGAGCATTGGTCTTCTTAGCCTCTTCAGGCTTCTTTGGATTCTTAGGGCAATTGGTCTTAATGTGCCCCTTTTCGTTACAACCATAACAGGTTGCATCTTTCAATTTCTTGCAATCCAAAGTCTTATGCTCTTTGGACTTGAAGATCCCACATCCAATAGGCTTTGACTGCGACTGCGATTTCGATTCAAACCTGCACTTCCCAAAATGATGTTTCTGGTAGGTTTTACATTTGGGTTTCTCACCCGACTGCTGGTTATCCTTTTTAAACCCAGAACCCTTCCTATGATCTGAGTTCCCCTTTCGTTTCTTGTTGGAGCGATGAGAACTCTCATCCTCCCGCTTTCGCTTACCTTCATCAGAAACTTTAACAGACTTGTTTCTGATCGCATCAAGTGTGAGAGATAGAGACAGATCTGCCACTGACCTGAATGTGGTAGGTCTGGATGCTTTCACATTTCCCTTGATTTCTGGAGCTAGACCTCCAATAAAACGTGCTATGCGCTTCGATTCCGGTGTGACTAAATAGGGAACCAATCGAGACATGGTGTTAAAGCTCGTAAGATATGCCTGACATTCCAAGTTCTTCATGACCAAAGTCAAGAAGTCGGTCTCGATTTTCTCCACCTCGTGCTGTGGACAGAAGTTTTCTTTGATCAATGCAACAAACTAATCCCAAGATAAGTTATACAACGGGATCTTCCCTGTAGCTTGGACTAACGACCTCCACCAACCTAAAGCTTCGCCCTTAAATGATTGTGAAACAAATTTCACAATATCCTGTTCCGCACAACCACTTATATCAACTACTGTATCCATTTCATTGAGCCATGTCATACAATCAATGGCTCCTTTTTCTCCTGTAAAGTCCCCTTGGCTTGCAAGAGACAAAGTATTTATAAGAGCAAGCCTTGACACGTGGCTCTTGTTTAAACACAATTTGTTTGGATGGAACACTTCTCTGATTCGAAGAGTGACGAGCATCGTCTTTCTTTGATTCATGGGTTTTAGAAGGGGGCTTGCTATGAGCCACAGATTGAGTCTTAGTACGAGTACCACTTGATTCTTTGAACTGTCTGTCCATGGCTCGAGTGACAGCATTATCGATCATTGCTTGTAAATCTGCACCAGCTACATTGATTCTGGTGGTATCATTTCTTTCCCGAGGATGACTGTTGTTAGACCCAGTTCAGGCTCAAAACAACTTCTTTTCACGTAATATGGCAAGTGATTTCAGTAGATGTGAAAAAGATGTGCGGAAATGGAAATCAGACTTTCAAGAAACAAGACCTACAGAATTATCAAGTTTATATCACTTTGAAACAAAAATGGTTTACAAGGTGATTGAAAGATTATTATCTAATACAAACGAATCTTGAATTCTGTGGGGGAGAGAGCAATGGAGTTTAGATGTATGTGTGAATGCTAAACTTCAAACTCACTTTGCTTCTCCTGGTTGAGCCTTCTATTTATAGTCGGCTCGTATGAATAAACAATAGTTTATTCATACAATAATTCCTGCAAAAAGTAGCCAATTGACATATTCATTGATTCCAACGTTTAAGTTGCCTTTTTCATCATGATATCATTTAATGTCAACTTGCTTCGGTAATTGTGGCAGGACATAGCCAATTTCAGACAAGTGGGTTGTTTCATCAGAAATTCTGATAAACCACTTCATCAGAAATTCTGATGAACAAATCATCAGAAAATCCTTGATGATCAGAATCGTCAGATACTGATGATATTTCATCAGAAATATCATCAGATCCATCAGAAATGACCTTTTCTGATAATCCAATTCAGCTCTTGATCAACTTGTAATTCTTTGAAGTAGATGTTGTGCTTTTCCAGTTGTCCCATCTGATCTTCTTTTTCTAGTTCCTGATCTTCAGGACTGTGATCTCTTCATAGATACAGTTGATTGTGATTTTCTTCAATACTTACACATAAAGTTTCCTAACAGTTTCCCCCTAAGTATTGTAAGAAAAAGAACTACCTCATAAACAGAAAAATCTCCAAACAGTGGAAATATAATACTTGAAAATATAAACCAGTTACTGAAGTTAAAACAAATTACATAAAAGATGAGA
Organism: Helianthus tuberosus; assembly: GCA_030545235.1. Taxonomy (NCBI): domain Eukaryota; kingdom Viridiplantae; phylum Streptophyta; class Magnoliopsida; order Asterales; family Asteraceae; genus Helianthus; species Helianthus tuberosus. The sequence continues at coordinate 92,525,706 of CM060403.1, read as the reverse complement.
AGTTAAATAAATAGTTCTTTCAGTTAAGTTTCACTCTCTTATGCGTATCTCCTGTCTTTAGCTTCTTTTTGTAGGAGATGTATTTGTTGCAGCTGACATACATGTCTTTATACCATTCTCTTGCTTGAATCCATTCTTCAATCATCTGCTCAATTTCTTTTCTGCTTTCCTCCATGTTCTTTTCTATCTTCTGAAGATGTTCTTGTCTTCTGTTCATGGTTTTCAAGATATACCTCAGAGTTTGATTTGAGTACTTACAGATGTCAACACTTCTGAACATAGCTTTGTTTTCATCCTGATCTCTGAAGATTACACCATAATCTTGTTCTTTATTTGCGTTTGTCAGTATGATGATATCTCCAGATCTTGCATCTTCTGCTATGTCTGAAGGAACTTTTGTCTTTGGTGATCTGACATATACCTTTTTGTTGTGTACATGCTCAAAATTTATGCATAAATCAAAGTCCGAAAAAGCTATTCTTTCAAACAGCAATATTCCAGCCTTTGATATGCCATTTAATGCTCTTCTGACTTCTTGATTATTTTTCTTTTCCTTTTCATAATGATCCTTCATAAACAGAATGTCTAAAGGATGCAACTCGTCAGCTATTTCTTCATCAGTCACCTTCTATTCTTCTCCATTCTCCCTCTGAAGTGTGTATCTGTTTTGCACATGAGTTCCTCCAATATCATCAATTGCACTCTTTACTTCACTCACGTTTAGAATTCTTTTTACTGGATTCCAATTTTGTTTGTGAATGCTGCTTAGCCCTCTTTTTAATATTTCTTCTCTTAAGCCCAGTCTGGTAGGAGATAGTGATCTTGGTGCTGTATCTTCTTTTGTTAGATAGTAGCTCACCAGATTGGTCTCAGGAAATATCATTACATCTCGTGCAATCTCTTTAACCATGATAGACTTGGTTTCAGAGATCTTTCTCTTAACAGTCTTTGATTTTGTTGCTGACTCTCCTTCTTGTTCCCATTCATTCATTATTTGTTTATTCATATACTTAGTTATTGCTGAGTCATCAGATATTGTTGGATTTGGAACAGATGCTAGCAATTTCAAATTTGTAATAGCTTGAGGTTTTGCAGTTGCTAACCTTTTCAGTATTTCTTCTTTTGGAACATTCGGAGGAGGACCCATCACTATAGTTCCAGCTTTTGTGATTGGTGAGATTGATGATTGTTGAGGAGTTGACTTTGGAGCTTCTTGATGTGAGCTTTCAGCAGGAATTTCTTTCATGAGTTCTTGTGGATTCACTTTGGCTAGTTTTGCAATATTGAATTGCATCTTCTCTACCAGTTGTTGCACTTCTTTTACCTGTTTTGAGTTGCTGTGTATGTTTTTCTGAATATTTGTGAATTCTGTTTGAGCTTTTGTTTGAATTTCAGCCCATTCTTTTGACAGCTTCTCAAGGGCATCTGTGATACTATTATTACTTGCCCTTAGTATGGTAACTTCTTCCAAAACTCTGTTTGTGCTACTTGACTGCCTTGATTCAATCACTTTTGCAACTTGTGCTTTTATTTTTTCTATTTCTGTGAGAATCGTTTGGATTTCTGATGCAGAGATGTTGGATACTGGTGCCTTTTCTTTCATCTTCTGAAGAAACTTTAGTGCTTCAGTGTTTTCTTCAGTTTGTTTCTTCATTTCCTTCACTGACTCTGACAAAGTCTTCATATCAGCCTTTTGACTTTGTATTTCTGACAACAACATATCAAGTTTTTCTTCTACTGGATTTAAATTTTCTTGGTTCATGGGTTTTTCAGGGATAATTGGAACAACAGATGTTCCTTCTAACGTTCCAGCTGCAAACACATTTGCTGCTGTTTTAGAGATGATAGGATCATTCTTGGCCAGCACACTTGGTGCAGCTTCGAATTTTCCAGAATTATCTCCACCAGTGATGAAAAACTCATTCTCATTCTGGGTTTCCTTATTTCCTTGAATCATATCAGTATATGATCCTCCATAAGTTTTTGAGGTAAACAAATTACCTTTAGCCAGATTTCCTTGATCAGTTTCCTGATCTCCATCTGTTGGGATCTCATCCTCTTCCTCATTTTCTGATTCAGAGTTGAGATTTATGGAACTAGTAACCTCTTGATCAACATTCGTTGTTCTGTATTCTATTTTGTAAGAAACGTTAACAGAACTTTCTGATTTTGTTTCTTCTGTGTGAGTTTTTACTAGAACAGTGTTTGAAAGGGATGTACCAGCAATGTAAGATTCTTCATGATGAATGACTTCAGTGGCTTCAATTTCAACATCGTGTGTTTCTCCAGCAATGTGTGATCCTGCATCATGTGTTTGATGGATTTCAAATTCATGATGAATTCCTGCTTCATGAATCTGTTGACTTTCAGCATGCTTTTCTTCATTTTCTGGTGATTTGGCTATCTCCAAGTTAGCTTTTTCCAGAATTCTTCTTTCTTCTACACCCTCATTTTCTGATGATGAGGACTTCTCATTGTCTCCTTTTTCTGTTGATGAAGAGCAGTTCACAATTTCTCTGCTTGGTTCTTCTGTGGGAGAGGTTGATTTTATCAGAAGTTTTTCATGTTGTATTCTGTATTGTGAGCCAGGTGCAATGAAGCATAACATGCTTTCTGGTAACACAGGAATATCTTTGTCTGATTCCCATCCATGATTTGAACTCCAGGCCTTCATTGTTTTTGATCTCCAGATATCTTCTAAGATTGGAATCTCCATGTTTCTTTCAGCAAATGCTTCAGAAATGAAAATTGAGATTAACCTTGGATATGGCAGATGAGAGGTTATTTTTCCATTTCTGGTGATGATTGATCTTTTGAGAAGATTAAAGATTTCTGACCCATAATCAATTTTGAACCCATTTATGAGTCCAAACATGATTGTCAGAATAGCTTGATTGATTTGATCAGTTCCTCCTATTTTTGAGGTGAGACATTTGTTTAACACTTCCATCATCACTTGCCAGATAGCTGGCAATTCACTTCTTCTTATTGCTCCAATTTTGTTGACATCTCTTTTCTTGTAACCAAGCCTAATGACAAAGTCTAATAAATCTTCTTTGCTTGGGGCTTCAGTGTAACTGTCAAGAATAGGCAGTCCAAGCCATTCTCTTACTCTTGCTGGAGTTAATGTTACATAAACATTTCCCCAAACATGAGCAGACACCCTATTTTCTTCATCTTCTTTAAAGGTGTAAACAAATTGCTGTAGCATCCTTTCTGGTATTTCTCTTTCTTTTGTCAGTGCACCTGAGATTGGGCATTTTGTAAGATATTCTACCAGAAGTTGACATCTTTTATCATACTCTGAATACTCTGTATTCAGCAGCAGATTGTTTTCCTTCATTGGTAAAAATTCTGCTTCTTCGACAAAAGATACTTCATGTTGATCAATTGGAATATTGAGGTTAACTTCTGCCATTTTTGGAGTTAGGGTTTGAGATTTAGGGATTTTTTATTTACGAGTGAAAAACAGGGGATTTTAGGATTTAAGGAAGTTGAGAGTATTGTGGTTGTATGAAGTAGAAGATGTTGAAGGAGTGTAAATCGTGGTATGAGATGGTGATAAAGGGATCATTAATTGTCTTTATAACCGTTAGATCGTGGATGCTGAGATTTTGGTTCAAAAAATAACCGTTGGATCGTGGGTGTTAAGACTTTAATGAAATTGTTTATCATGGAATCGTGGTTATGCCCTTTCAACTTGACTTTTCAATTTGTAGTTTCTTCAATCTTTTCTTGAAAGTGTTGCACTGATTTTTGATTGGAGAAAGCTATCGGTTCTATGACACCTTTTCTTCTCTGTGGACCCCTTTTGATAAGTGGTCCAATTATCTTCCTTCATATGTTCCCTCTTTTCTTCATAAGTCAGAAATTCCCATTCTGATAAGGTCATCAGAAATTCTGTTGACCAAATGTATCTTTCTTTTTGTTTTGACTTCTGTTGACTTTTTGTGATGTAGTTAACAGAAATAATCAGTCTTTTCAATAGAATCTCTGAGATTTCCCCCTAAACTTATGAGTGCCCCTTTTTTTTCTTTTTTTTTTTTAGGATGAGAGGGAATGAGATAAGATCAGAAGACTCACAATTGTTTTTCTGGTAGCATCCATGTCTCTTTGCCTTTTCTGATATTTTCTAAAAATGTTTTATAATTTTAATGTTTTATCAGAAAAATTTATGATACAATTTTGAAATACCAGATTTTATCCCCTTTCATCAGAAATTTTGAGTTTTGATTTATGACTTTGATTTCTGATGATCATTTTATCATTACCTTTTTCCCAGACATATAAAACATAGACCAGAAAGCTAGTAAGCAAAAATATTAACAAACAAGAAAAAAATACAACCTAATCAATATCTACCCCTACACCATGTTCCATTTCCAATAGTAACAACAGATCAGTTATCACCCCAGAGTTATTGTTAGTGGGTACAAGCACGCTAAGACCCATGTTTTCTTGAAGTCTCATGTCAGCCCTTGGATAGCTTGCAGGAATGCCTGCAAAGTCTAGCTGACTTGTGATTATCTTTGTTAGAAAACGAGGATACATCAAGAATGGCTTTGCAACCCACATGTTACTTACAAAATCACTCATCAGATAATGAGAGAAGTTGTAAGGTACCTTCTGTACCAGTGCCAGTATAGGTTCCATCAATTTCAGAGATATTTCATGATGATTGATGACCTTCTTTGAAAAACATGCACCCATCTGGGTGACCAGATATTGCCATGGCTTTTTAAAGCCATTTTTGTTGATTGCCCGTTGTTGGATTTGTGTGTGATAACCCATTTCCCTTAAGACATTTTCCTTCTGATTCCTTGTGAACATCAGAACGTCATTATCATTATTTAATTGAAGAGCTGTCCTTATGGTGGCTTCATTTAACAGAATTTGCTGATTTAGCACCTCACTCTTGATGGTCATCTGCTCCCTGTTTTGATATTCAGATAGTGTTGCATTTTTTCAGAAGATTTGAAGAATCTCTGGATGAATACTTATGTGAGCAGTGAGAGAATAGCTCAAGTTGCTATTCATGAGCATCTTGAGTACAATTTGACACCCTTCCCACTGAGGACCGTCCAGATTTGTCCTCAATCTTAGATTATGATATGGATAAAGAACAAGTGGGAAACATGCATCTTTGATAGAGTTCATTTTGTGAGTGTGTGTGATTATGTGATGAAGAAGAGAAGTGAAGATGACGGATTTTAACTCAAAGTGGTGAATATTTATAGTAAATTTAATATTTGCTATAAATGGAAGCTACCAACTTGTGGACTTTCTTCACTGCAATTCTTGTTATTTTAATGCTTACCAGAGACCAGAAAAAAAATACCAGAGATAAGTTCCTTCTTCACTACATTAATTTATCTAGGTGGCAAATTTCTGGTAATGTATCATTGTAGCCAACCAATATGTCACACTTCAACCTTTTTAAACATGATGGTGTGTAATAAATGAAGGAGAGAGAAATATCTATTTTAACGAGTTCCCAGAAATTTTCTGTTTGTATGACGTTATCAGCACTAACAAAAAAAAAATATAAAATAATTTCAAACAAAAACAAGCAATATATGAATATATAAACAAGGAATATGAATGCAGATATTAACATGTTGTTTCAATGAACTACGATAACTCTGACTATCAGCCCTTTTTGCTGAAGATTCACCAGAATTCTGATGATTTGTCAGATATTCTGATGTTGAATCAGATTTTCTGACAACTTCATCAGAATTTCTGATAAGTTGACATATGAATTTGATTATCACTAAAGCAATTATCTAAGTAGTTTTTTATCAATGAATTGACCATAACAAAGCGAATTATGTGTTAAGCCTTTCAACAAAGACTACTATCTTTTATGGTTAAACATTCAAATTTCTGCAACCATACCCCATGATCCTTCCTTTCACTCCATTTCAAAATTTACCATTCTACCCAGCTTTGAAACAAAGTTGCTGAGTAAGCTCCTGTCCCCAGTCATGTGCTTGGAGCTTCCTGAGTCGCAGTACCAGATCTGCTGCACATGATGGTCCTGAAATGAAATGATTAGAGGGTTTTTGGTACCCAGGCATGCTTGGGTACTGTTTCTGATGTGATTTGAAACATTTTATTTTTATTCCTTCTTGGTTTTGCATCAGAAACTCTGTTATATGCTGAGCCATTAACAGATTTTACATTTTTCTTTTGAAGATGGTGTTGGACAAGCTTCAGTATGTCAACACACATACAAGAGTTATCAGAATTTTCTGATAGTTCCTCTTGTGATGGAATGATTGGATAATTTTGAAAAGATGAGTGAACTGCTTCTGGAGTTTTTACAGATTCTTGACTGCAATCACTCTTGTTTGTTTTGAAGTTTGGTTTGTCAAAAGAATATTCAGAACAGATTGATTTGCAAGATTCAGATTCAGATTCTGATACTAAATTATCAGAAATTTGACGAGTTGCTTTTACAAAGATAGTGGGTTTATTTCTATTTGATCTTATAGAACTTGTATAGCCTAAACCCTCTCCTTTGTTCTTAGGTGTGGACTCAATAAATTTTATGAAATCTTTAACCTGTTGAAAACCTCTTACGTTGATTTCTTTGTCATTGATTTTCTTGTAAAGATCTTTTCTTTCATTTTCATAAAACTCAATTTTTGCTCTTTGATCTAAACTGTCCTCTATAAGATGTTGGTTTTCAAGAATGATTTTATTCAAAGTCCTTTGCAACTCATCAGATTTTCTAATATCTGATTTATGTTTTTCTTGCAGATTTAGAAAATCTGACATGAGCTTGTTTAGCTTGTGTTCTAGATCAAGACTGTCTAAATTTACCTTTTGTTCTGAAGTTTCTGGTAGTCCTTCAGAGAGTGCCATGAGGCAAAAATTTGCCAACTCTTCTTCTTCATCATCAGAAGAATCATCAGATAACCATGTATCTGTTCCAGCAATTAAGCTTACTTGTTGCTGCTTCTTTGCTTCTTCAAGCTTTTTCTCATAATAGGCAACATCCTTCAGCTTTTTGGTCTTGCATTCTGATGCATAATGACCTCTCTGCTTGCACTTGTAACACACAACTTCAGCCTTCCCTTTATCCTTAGATCTAAACTCTTCTTTAGATCTTCCATCCATCCTTCCTTTGTCACTCCTCTGGTATCTCTGGTTACCTCCCCTCAACCTCTGCTCAAATGTTTTGGTGAGCAGTGCTATTGCTTCAGCAAAAGCTGAAAAGTCTGATGATGCATCAGAAGTTTCAAGATTTTGACTGTTTGAAGGTTGTGGATCATTTGTTGTTGTTGATCTTTGTGAGTTGGAGATTAGAGCTAAAGATCCCCCTCTTTGAATGGTTTCTTCAAATATTTCTTCCTCTCTGGGGATCAAGATGCTGTATAAGTCATTAAGACTCATGTTTCCTAGTTCTAAGGTTGATGATAAAGTCATGGTTAGACTTCTCCATTCTCTAGGAAGGGCATCAAGAAATTTTATGTTTCTTTCATCGTTTGATTTTGTTATACCAAATTTCTTTAGCTCGTTTAAAAGTTTTGTAAATCTTTGATATGTATCATTTAACCTTTCATTTGGCAAACTTTTAAACCTTTCATAAGATGAGACATTATTTGTTCTCTTGTTTCTTCTCATCCTTTCTCCTCCTTCACAAAGATTTTCCAACTGATCCCATATTTCCTTAGCTGATGCACATGCATCAACTTGTGAAAATATGTCATTGGGGATGCCCATAATTAAAAGTGACTTTGCCCTTTCATCCCCAGCCACCTTTTCCTTGTCTTCCTCACTCCAAAGTATTTCACTTTTGGGAGCTTGGGAGGCAGGGATAGCAGGTGATTGGTCAGTTGCTGGAATACCTGGTATAGCAGTCATTGGTATATGTGGACCCCTTTCAATGGATTGAAACAGAGCTCGGTCATGACCATTAAGGAAATTGACCATCCTGATTTTCCACTGGGGGTATTCCTCTCTGACCAGAGTCGGAGGTTTAGACATAGAACCAATGTTAAAAGCATTATTCCAGGATTGAAAGCTGGCCATATTTAGAGAAAAGAAGATGAGCGATTGATCGTTTGAAAATAGTTTATTCAATCTGCTCTGATACCAATTGTTAGACCCAGTTCAGGCTCAAAACAACTTCTTTTCACGTAATATGGCAAGTGATTTCAGTAGATGTGAAAAAGATGTGCGGAAATGGAAATCAGACTTTCAAGAAACAAGACCTACAGAATTATCAAGTTTATATCACTTTGAAACAAAAATGGTTTACAAGGTGATTGAAAGATTATTATCTAATACAAACGAATCTTGAATTCTGTGGGGGAGAGAGCAATGGAGTTTAGATGTATGTGTGAATGCTAAGCTTCAAACTCACTTTGCTTCTCCTGGTTGAGCCTTCTATTTATAGTCGGCTCGTATGAATAAACAATAGTTTATTCATACAATAATTCCTGCAAAAAGTAGCCAATTGACATATTCATTGATTCCAACGTTCAAGTTGCCTTTTTCATCATGATATCATTTAATGTCAACTTGCTTCGGTAATTGTGGCAGGACAGAGCCAATTTCAAACAAGTGGGTTGTTTCATCAGAAATTCTGATAAACCACTTCATCAGAAATTCTGATGAACAAATCATCAGAAAATCCTTGATGATCAGAATCATCAGAAATATCATCAGATCCATCAGAAATGACCTTTTCTGATAATCCAATTCAGCTCTTGATCAACTTGTAATTCTTTGAAGTAGATGCTGTGCTTTTCCAGTTGTCCCATCTGATCTTCTTTTTCTAGTTCGTGATCTTCAGGACTGTGATCTCTTCATAGATACAGTTGATTGTGATTTTCTTCAATACTTACACATAAAGTTTCCTAACAACTGTTAACCTCTTCTGATTTAGACATGCTGAATCTTGATTGCTATAAAACAATTGACAATATTTTATTCAGAGATTATTATGGAATCATCATTTCTGATGATTCATTAACCATGGTAACAAAAATCCATATTGGTTAATTTGTTAGTCATATTCATTTAGGATTTTCATTATAATTTATCCTTAGTTATAAATCATTAAAGATATTAGAGTGGCACAAAAGGCCTAGTCACAAGGACAGTTTTAAATTATAAGCCATGATCTTATAAGATCGGGGCATTAAGGTTTGAACATAGTTCATCGCCTTTTCTTGACAGGGAGTCGTAGACTACAACTGTCTTTTGTCTTATTGGACAATGAATATGGCCCGTAGGCACTTCATCACTAATGGATGTTTTAAATTAGGTATGAATAAGGAATTGGAAAAAATCCAATACAAGGATGACTAGTGTGATTTTATCGAATCACATTTGCCAGGAGTGCTAACATATTTCAAGATGTTAACAACGATTTGAATCTTAAAAAGATTTTACCATCAGGGCCATGTCTAAAAGGACATATGGGCTAGGTTATACCTTCAAGATTTCCTTTAAATATTTATTGGCAGATCAATTTCAAAATGGAATGATATTTGGATTTGTTTTATATAATATATTCATGCACATAATGACAAATGAAATTTTAAATTGAAACATTCCATTGAATTGAAAGAAGTACATAACTTCCCTAAACGGGACTTTAAAGAAATAACATTGTCCACACAGGGACTAAAATAAGAAATACAAGTCCTCGCAGGGACCAAATACATAAATAAAAATGTCCACAGGGACTTAATTGAAAATAAGAATTACAAAACAATTAAATAAGGAATTTCAATAATCCCTCTTCTTCTTCCCCTTTATTAAGTTTGCCAAACCCTTAAGTAGACCCCGGCGGCTTCTACGCTCCTCCTGTGCCTGTTGCTCCACCTTGTGCAACCTCTGAAGGATTTCTTGTTGTTACGGTGGTTGAATCTGTGGTGGCTGCGGCAGCTGCTGTTGCAGAGGTTGAGGAGGTGGTGGGCATTGATACCCATATGCTGGGTATCCAGTTGGGTACGCAGCTTGAAAGGGTCCCCCGGGGTAGAGAGCATTGTAGTTCACTGCCTCGAGGTACGGGTCAACATTAGGGGCATTGTTGTAGTTGTAACCAGAATAAGCTGGCTGCTCAAAAGGGTTATACGCCGCTGCACCGGCGTAAGAAGGAATTGGGTTATCATAACCCATTTGTGGTGCTGGCTCGACTGGTGCGGAGTCGACTTTAGAAACTGGGTTTGAAGGCCCACCCATTTGTGGGTCTTCATACAGCAGCGGGTAGTTGTTGTTGCTGCTGTGTTGGGGGGTGCTGAAGTGGAATCCCCCACGCACGGACATCCGTGCACCTGTTCTTCTTCGCCTCGGTGGTTCCGGAGGCAGTTGCTGTTCTGGCGGTGGCGGTGGCGGTGGCGTGACCGCCTGAAAATGCGGGTCCTCCGAAGGGACCTGATGGTGTGGTGGTGAGTCATGGTGAGAGGGAGTGTACTCCCACTTGTATGTGGCCCAACTTTCAGCAAAAATATATGGGCCCCTGTAGGGCGAACCATGAAATGATGAACCGCTGGATATCTCAATGGGATGCGTGGGCGTCCCGGATGGTGGCATTTCAGGATCGGGGTCATCATCCATCTCCATGTCCTGCATTTCAGGATAGTGGTCAACTGGTCCCAAAGGGTTTGGACCCTCTGGTTCTTGCACCTGGTTCATTGGATTAAACCGGCTTTGGAAGTATGGGGTCGGGTCCTGGAAGGCACGGTGCAAACCCGATCGCTGCAACGGGATGAAGGAGTGGTGCGAGTCTTGGTGCTCCTCGTCTTGTTGAGGTCCGAACGAGTGATGGTAAGACGGGGAGGAACTGAGGGAGACTGAGCGTCTCGCTGGCTCCAAATAAGTTCTCCAATCCTCATGAGGACTAGAGCTAAGGTTCGCTGATGGTGTTCGCCGGTGGGATGGCCCGGCTTCAAAATCATTCCTCGTTAGAACTGGGGCCTTACCTCTTCCACCTCTACCTCTAACACGTGGTGGAATTTTGTTCTTGTTCCTGTCAAAACAATCAAAAGAAACAAACAAAAAGAAAACAATTAAGATTAGGATTAGTCCTAAGTCATTTGCCTAGACTCGGAATTCAAGGAATGTGCAAACTGTGTCATTGAGATTAAACACAAAAGGCTAGCGTTTAATTCACTAATTGTTGGCTCTGATACCCACCTGTCACACCTCGATATTTCCACGTATTACCAGTGGGCCCGGTGGGGAGTATCGTGACGTAGTTGATATCATCATAGTCAATAATCACAGTTTAATGCACAGCGGAAGTCTAAAGTAATAATACAAACCGATTTGAAAGTATAATAAAATATTACACAACGGTTGTAAGTGGATCCACAGGCGGATCTAAACAAAAAGAAATATTGTTCAACAGACTTAAAGTGATAAAAGCTTGCAAGACTCTTTATTTAACACTCAGGAGTCTCCAGCCCATTACGCGTAGTACCTGCACTTAACCTTTTTGAAAAATACGTCAGTTTACACTGGTAAATATAATTAACTGACTCTTTTGAAAAGTGTTTATAAAGTTGATTTAAATGCACAAGGCACAAATATCCTTTTATAACTTGGGACAATTATTTAAAAATAATCTTGTATACAGATTTACATGTTTGTCGTCCATTCAGGACCCGGTTAGAAGAGCCGGATTAGATTAATAGACACACCACAAGTATAGGCCCACAAGAGAGTGAGATACCGTTTTTACATACGCAACTGTCAGGTGTATGCCTACACCCCGTGCTTAAGCCGTGGCCATTTCAAATGAATGAGCCGAGGATATCCAGGACATGGTCATTAACCCCCCAAAGGCATTGTATCAAACATAACAGATTAAAACGGGTTATGCAATTTATTAATCATAATCCGATTAAATGATTTCATACCCGACCAAGCGGTATTATTATAATACCGTAACCCACACCCGTATAACGGAAAATAAATTAAAAGTATTTACCTGAGCTAAAATATAATTTTATTCTCATCCGTATATCAATCAGTAAGTACAAGTAGCTTTTACCGGGCTCCTAATCTGGAACGAAGGTTTTAATAACCTATTAGATTCCTAACGGGTCTTATTTAAGTTATAACTTAGACCGGTTAGTTTTAAAGAAAGGTTTACGGTTCAAAATGCAAGATTAAGCGAAGACCGGATTAGAATGTGATTTAGCCATAACAATTAAGAAGACTTGTATAAATTGGGTAAACTAAATACATTCTGGATTTTGAAGTAAAAATGATAAGGTTTGACCCGTTTCGGCTAATTTATGCAAACTAGTTACATAAACCTTACCGAGCGCGTATATGCATAACGGGTAACCAAATGAGTCATGTACAAGTTCCATAAGTTATTATGCTTAAATTATGTTGTGATATCAGTAGGATATCTTCCATTATGCCCAAAACGAATTTAAAACCAATTTAAGCTCCGAAAGGGTATTTTGGTCATTTCAAAGTTTATAAAAGAGGTTTAAATATAAACTGAAGATATGGTCCAAAAACTTCTGTGAAAATATTTATTTTATGCTGTTATATCAGCAAGATATCACACATATGTGTGTTTAATCGTTTATGGCCAAACTACGCACCTTAGGGGCATTTTGGTCATTTCACATATGCTTTAAGGGTCTAATTTGGAAATCTGAGTTCAAGACTTAAGCTTACTGTTAAAGTATAAAAATTTATTTTTAAAATCAGTAAGCAATAAGGCTTAGGTGCTAAATATGATTTTAAACCATACTATGCGCCTAAATCGCATAAAAGTCGATAATTGACGGTATTCAAGATGTTTATAAAATTCTGAGGTTTTGATCAGTCTCTGAAGCTTAAAATATTTTATTTAACATATGATATCAGTAGGAAAAGGTTTGGTAATCAAATCATATGTTAAACTCATTTTATTAACAAAAAGGGCATTACCGTCATTTACCGAATTTATGCTAGAACCCTATGTTATGGTCAGTATAAAATTTGGAAAAAATTTCCAAAAATCCCTAAATATTATATCTTAACAGTGGGTAAAAATTTTGGTGTCAAAAATTGGATTTAAATATGATTTATACTGAAAATGCCATTTAATTAACAAAAAGCTTTCAATTTACGATATCTTGCATAACTCCTATTTTAGACCAGAAACTGATGTCAAACTTTTAGGACATACTTAAATATTAGTAATAAAGATTTTTGTCCTCTCACATTTTCAAAAATCTCGTTTTTATAACATAAGGGCAAAATGGTTAACTTTTAAGCATTTAACGGAAACATGTAAATGATTCAGATTTTCTAAAGGACCATGTAGTAGAACCTCAGAGGGTTATCCTAACACATAATATGGTCGCAAAGGAACCCTAAGGCATGACTAAAACTAAGCTAATTCGGGTCAGAACTGAAAGTCAAAGCAAAAGTCTACTTTTGCGACTTTCGGTTGCGAACCGAGCCTAAATTCAGAATTGTCGGGTTGAACATGCCTAAACATGTTCTTATATTATTTACCAAGTTATTTAAGTGTTAAAACATGTTCCATAATTTCAGCATTATCAGTTATGTATTATTTTGCAAAAACAGACTCGTTTGACTTTTCTGTTAAGTAGTTTAACCCGACAATTGACTGAGATAACGTGATAATTTGGAGGTGCCCTTTTAAGGGTTTAACACCTACATAATTACCAACATATAGCCACTTTCAATTCGAATAATGGCTGGACCGTTAGTGATTAATCACAAAGTCAAAGCGTAAGTACGCTAACTTTGACTTTCGGTCATTACACTAATGAAAACTTAATTACAGGAGCTAAGAACGCTTACAAGAGTCCTTAGCACGAAGATTTAGACAAAGAGAGCTTCCTTCCAAGTTAGGATGCTCCAGAGAATGAGTTTGAAAGCTTAGAACTTGAGAATATGTTTGAGAGTTATGAAAATTGAACTTGCAAGTGACAAAGCTGCCAAATCTTCACCTATTTAAACTACTAGAGGTTGCTACCAGATCATTACAGGTGTTAGGGCTCTTCTCTGATGATCACAGGTGTCCCAAATGGTTTTTAAAACCATCAAACAGTCCATAGAATCGAATCAAAACATGCAATGGTGAAGTAAATGGCAGAACTTGCACCTGTGCATGGTTTTTGCCCAGATCATGCCATCACGTCGCGCGAAGGCAAAGTAGGGAAGTTGTGGCGCGACGCCACCAGGTGGTTTACCAGCTTAACAAGTTTCAAACTTGACCATTTCACCCCCTGGACCTTTTAAAACGTAAAATCTTTCATTTCAAGCACATTTAACCCATATAATTTATATTTTTATTATCCATAAGATATAACCAATCACCGTTAGGTCCGGTTTCATTAAACGATAACCGAAAACACAAGTTTTGCCTCGTTGATGCTTTTAACCCCTTATTTACGAAAGTTAACGTATTTATCTCAAACGATATCGAAACCTTGTGAAATTTTCGTCACTTGTTCTTGGGAGCATAATTAATCAAAACAAAGCTCTGGGTTTGTTAAAAGGTCACTCAGAGGTATTACTTTAACATGTTGACACATTTAACACTCGCATCTTATAAACTTTCACTTTCTTCCACAACGGTTTCATACGTTTCACAATTTATTCGTTTAAGGGTATAAAAATCATGTAGGGTCGTTGAAAGGCAAAATTTTCAAATGTTGACACTTTGGATCCTTTTACACACATACTTTCTTTGTTTGTCAACTTCAGTCCCTCGTAATCAATTCGTTACATGTTTAAAGTTCATGACACGTGTCGATACTATATTGGGCATGATTTTGCGAGGTGTTACATCGAAACTACCCAATTGCATGGGTATTAGATCAATAGTAAATGCGTGGTCGTTAAGAGTCAAGGAACAACCACAGAGAATAGAATCAACTAGAATAGACTTCCCATCGGCAATCTCCACCGAAAACGACTTAGGTAACATAGAGCGTGCACTGTTTAATAAAGATTCAAATTCCACAGACACAAAACTTCTATCGGCACCAGTATCAAATAGAATCGAAGCGTAAAGGTTATTCACGAGAAACGTACCATTAACGACATCATTGTCGTTACGAGCCTGGTTAGCATTAAGATTGAACGCTCGCCCACGAGCGGCTGGCTGCTGGTCCTGGTTCAGCTGAGGACACTGGTTACGAAGATGAGTAGTATCTCCACACTTGTAGCATGCACGAAGAGCGTTGACTGGCCTAGGATTCTGCTGAGGAGCTGGGAGAGCTGGTAGGGCTGCCTGAGTTGGGGCTTGCTGAGCTGGTTGAGCAGGATTAGCTTGACGACAGTAAGGATTCGTGTGACCATAACGATTGCAGTTGGTGCACAAACGACATGCAGAATTAGCAGGATGATGAAAGTTGCAAGTTGAACACTTGGGGTAAGACCCAGAGTACTGCTTTTTGACTTCAGGAGCAGCAGTGATGGGAGCAGCAGCAGCAGCAGCAGGTTTAGTGGCAGGGTTTGCAGCAGGAACAATAGTATTGCATCCTGAACCCCGTGACTTTCGCCTCTTGTTCTTGCTGCCACTTGGCTGCTGGGTAACTTGATGGGCAGACTTGGAGGGAGCAGAGTTAGCAAACTGCTTATCAGGGACACGGTTGTTGTTGAGACTAGCTGCAAGACAGTAGACTTCCTCAATAGTTTCGAATTGAGCTGCTTCAATAGAATCACGCATAGCAGGAGGTAGACCATTGATGTACTTGGTTATCATTCGCTTAGGAGTAGAAACCAAGTGAGGAACGATCAAGCTGAGCTGCTTGAAACGGGTAGTATAAGCCAGATTATCATCACCCATCTGCTTCAAGTGCCAAAACTCTTCTTCAAGCTTCAATTGTTCATGGGGAGGGCAGAACTCAAGCATCATTAGTTCACGCACCTCAGCCCATGGAAGAGCATAGGTTTCTTCATTCGAACGGATGTTTCTCTCATTTGACCACCACTCCAACACTCTGCCTTGAAACATTCCAGTCGCACTCCTAGTCTTTAGATGATCTGGGCACTCGCTGTTAATAAAAGTAACCTCAATGCTGTCAAACCACTCGAGCATAGAGGTTACCCCATCACTGCCCGTGAAAGGCTTAGGGTTGCAAGAGATGAAATGTTTGTAGCTGAACTTTGTAGGCTTTAGCTTCTCGGCCTTCGAATCCAAAGAGGATGGAGGAGTGTTTGATCCTTGGATCTCAGAGACGATCTTTGGCATGACTCGAGCAATCTGGTCGGCCATGAAGGACATCATCTTTTTCTGAGACTTTTCCCTGGATCTCTTGAGAGTGTCGGATGGCTTACGAGAAGACATCCTAAAGATCCAACAAGAGGATCATATAAGTCTAGATTCACAAAGCCTTACAACTTAGATTCACACTCGATAGATTAAGACGCAAGATTCGACAAGATTCACATAGATTAAGGATTCAAGTTTCACATAGATTCCAATAGACTCAACACCACAAATCCACGACCTTCGCATGGCACGTTGTACGAAGTTTGGCAACGTGTTAGAAGCGCTTATATATAGGAAGTACCAGCGGCGTATCCACCACGCTTCGGGCACATTGCTTCCGCCTCGTACTCGGTGTCATGTTACGTGTCGCAATACACTCATCATCATCATCATACACACGTAGATTAACTCGATAGATTCTCATAGATTAACCCAATAGATTCGCATAGTTTCCAATAGATTCCAGTAGATTCAATAGATTCACATAGATTCCAATAGATTCACATAGGTTAGTGTTAACAATCCATAACCAACGAAATCCCGCATGGCACGTGCTACGAAAGTTCAGCAACATGACGGAAGCACTTATATATAGGAAGTACCAGCGGCGTATCCACCATGCTTCAATCATGCCACGTCCGTCTCGTCATCGGTGTCATGCTTCGTTAACCACCACATTAAATTTCACCACTTCTCACAACATAGATTAACCAAATAGATTCAACCACATAGATTAACCAAATAGATTCCACAACTTCAACCCGAGCCTACAAAACTATGAACTTCGCTTAGGGCGTGGTATGAAGGTTCGGTAACATGCTAGAAACACTTATATATAGGAAGTACCAGCGGCGTATCCACCATGCTTCGAACATGCCACGTCTGCCTCGTCTTCGGCGCAAGGCTACGTTTCGTATTTTGTTTCTCAAAACCACACATACGTAGATTACACATAGATTACGCTAGAGTACACATAGATTTCACATAGATCTCACATAGATTCCACATAGATTACACAAGTAGTTTCCCATAGTTTTAGAATTCGACAACCTCATCACCGGTCTGCAAAACACTAAGTTTCGCATGGCACTTGGTACGAAAGTTGGTAACATGCCTGAAACACTTATATATAAGAAGTACCAGCGGCGTATCCACCATGTTTCGGACACGTTACTTTCCCCTCGTATTCCATGCCATGTTACATTTAGAGTCTTACAACCAAATAACACATAGATTCATCATGTAGATTCACATAGCATCATAGTCGATTAAGATTCCCACATAGATTGTCATCATGAACAAAGCTTCACAAATTTAGTTCCATCTCGAGATTAGAATTAGCGTTTTAGATTGCGGACATGTGTGCGTCTCAAGATAAACGAAGAATCAAGTTAAACCACACATAAAATCGAGATAACATAAAAGATAAGCTCATAAAACATAGGATTGTTCCGGGTAGAGGAACGGTGACTAACCAAAGTGATTCAAACCCCTTCCGAATTGAGGCACGTGTCTTGACTTACTTAGACAAATACGTCATCGATGTTAGGCCTATGATATCCGTCCTTTTGGTCAATTCACGTTCCTAATTGATTGGAAATTTCAAGACATTGGCGAGACATAAAAATCAAGGAATGGGACTAGTTATCAAGGTCTGAGTTTCACCTCTAACTTGACAACATCGTACCCTAATAGCGTCGGTACTTATCAACAGATAAGGCCTACTAGAATATAATAAGGAAATTTCCCATCAAGGTTCGGATATCACTCCTGACTTGAGGGCAAATCTCGTGCAAAACACAAACACTGGTTAATAGTGTTTTCAAAGTATCAAGTGTATATTGTGTCAACCTTAGGAAAGGCATGTAAGTTTAAAAGGAAATTGTGCTACTAGGAAGCAGATACGGTAGAATGCATAAGTCTTAAACAACAAATAAGAGTCAAGATTCCTAGAACTATAGACTAGGGCAAGTATTCCTACTTATCCTAATTCCCTATAGTTATGGCTCTGATACCAATCTGTCACACCCTAATCGATGGCGGAAACATCAGGGTGCGAGCACTAAGCGTTTCACATTGCTCATGAGTTTCCATAACACTAATAGTTTCAATAGTAATTAATTTGATTCCATGCAAAATTTGTCTAACAACATAGATCCAAAATCACATAACATCAAACATCATTATAGAGTCAAAGTTTCTAGATTAGCTAAGTGTAGTTTCTAAGCTTCATCCTAGCCTGTTTCATGAATCCTAGCATCCTGTCAGCCTGCAACATGTATTAAAATAAAGTCAGTACAAAATGCACTGGCGAGTATACAAGTTTGAGTAATAGCATAATAGATTAAAACAACTCATATCCATCGTGTAAATGATAAAAAAATAGTTTCAGCCATGCTAGTGTTCGCAGTCTAACAAGTGATAGCCCAAGTATCCCGATGCTTTTGTGTTTTCCCAAGTCTCAAGGAAAACTAGAATCCTCCTAACAATACCCCCGAGAATAATGGGGAGGTGCATCTCCTATAGCGCTACTATTGTTAAGGCGGAACTACACACTCTGGATTAAACGTCCACATACCACAAAGAGTCTAGAATCAAGAATCACAAGTTTCACATACACATAGGATAGAGTTTAGTTTCCAAAAGTTTCAAGTATCATAGTTTAATAGAATACATGTTGCATCCCAAAGTTTAAAACAAAAAGGGTTCGAGTATACTCGCAGTGATAGCTTAACAGATTAACTGTTATTGGATCAAGGGGAGCTCTTTAGAGTTAGCCTGATTAGATTACAACGAATAAGTGTCGGACAGAAACAACGAGATTCAAACCAAGTGTCGGATCAGTCATCTTGATCGGATGGCTGTTCGATCGGATGGCTATCCGATCGGATTGCCATCCGATTGGGATACCTATTGTGTGGGGGACGGAATGCTATCCGATCGGATGGTCATCCGTACGGATGGCCATTCGATCGAATGGTCATTCGATCCAAGTGTTGAGGTTCTCAAAATGTTAAGCCAAATATTCAACTCAGGTTACTTTGATCGGATGGTTGTTCGATCGGATGGCTATCCGATCGGATTGCCATTTGATCCAAATTTCCAAGTTTTCAAAGATTCAAAGTTTCAAAGAGTAAAAGGTTACGAGGCAAGTGTCACCTAATCGGATGGCTGTTCGATCGGATGGTCATCCGATCGGATTGCCATTCGATCGAGTTGTCCTTGTCCCGTTCATAACCTTGTAAAGTTTCTAAGTTTCTAGTTTAATAGTGACAGCTTGGTACGTATTGAGACAAATGGTAAACACATTAGTACAGCCATTCTGATCGGATGGGAATCACCCCAGTCTGCTCAGTTGTCTGTTCGTGACGGTGCTTATGACAGAATCCGTACACCGGTCATCTTCTTCGGTAACAATCCATTTCCAAGTTGACTCAAGACTAATAATCAAGTCTACAGTCTGTTTAGATCCGGATTCCACCGTTTTAAGTGAAGAGTTAAGAAAAGATGAGAGAAAACATAAGTTTTAGCTGAAAAAGTCTTGATTTAGTTAAGATTCAGTGTAAAACACATGAAATTCCTTTGATTTGAGCTAGATCTTGGCATTAATGACATCACACCATAGTTTGTACAAACCACCATGATGACGTCACCCTCAAGAGCTCTAATCTTAGGGATTCCACGGTGAAAAGTGAGATTTCAAAGGAGAATCATGTAGAGAATAACGTGTAGATTAAAGATGTACAAGAATCTAGTGTAAAATGTACCGAAATCGCCGAGAAATGAAGAAAAAGTATGTGTGTGTGCGTCTGGATCGAGTGAGGCTGTCACATTAGTGAGAATGATGTGACAGGCCTATTTATAGTGTCAGAGGGAGTGAGTGAGGCGGTGTGCATGGATCGGATGGCAGCTCGGTCGAATGGCCATCCGATCGGTTGGTCATCCGATCGGATTGCCATTCGGCCAATCCCATCCCTTTCGTGTTTCCCGTCTTTGATTCGTTTTGTGAGTTAGATTAAGCGTTGTGTTGCGTATTATTGGGTAATGGTATCACATAACTAGATTATATCACTAACACAAAAGTTTCCACATTTCATAGTTTTCGCCAGTGACAAGACTCCAGTCTCTCGTTTAACCAAGTATCAAGTTTCACGAGTCTCAGGAATCAAGCACCAAAGTATCAAGTATTTCAAGTTTCATAGTTTCCGCCAGTGACAAGACTCCCGTCTCTCGTTCAACCAAGTATCGAGTTTCACGAGCCTCAAGAGTCGAGCACCAAAGTATCAAGAATCAAGAATCATAGAATCAAGTCTCATAGAATCATAGTTTCATAGAATCATAGTTTCATAGAATCAAGTATCAAATATCAAGAATCATAGTTTCCCAAGTATCAAGTATCAAGATTCTAGTATCTAGATTCAAGTCTCATAGCATTAGATTCACAAAGTATCAAAAGTATCAATTATCCCATAGTAAAGGGGCTAAAAGTGACAATTAGCTAAAAGTCTAGGGGCGCAGGCGTTACAACCAGAGTCAAATAATACTTTAGCAAAAACATCATTAACTAAAAACGTACCGGCAATCACATCCGGGATCATCTTTGCTTTTTCTGCAGTCAGAACAAATGCTCTAGCATTTTTGGTAGTCTTGTTGTTCGTGGCTGGGGCTAGTTTCGGACAGCGTGGCTTAATGTGCCATTTTTCTCCACAGTTGAAGCACACTCCATTACTAGGTTTCTTCCTACAATCTTCTTCCGTGTTTCCTGGCATCTTGCAGAAATTGCAGTAAGTGGAGCATCTTCCTGAATGCTTCTTCTTGCAAGCCTTACAATAAGGTACAGAGGTAGAACCTACGTTTTTTCCACGGTTGGAATTTCCATAACGAAATTCCTGGGTAAGCCTTTGAGCTAGGTTCCTCCTCTGGTCCTCTTCTCGTGTACGTACTAATTCATCAGTCAAGGTGTTTGCTAGTTCTACAGCTTCTTCTATAGTTTGGGGTCTAGCCACCTTGACTACATGTCTAATCTCACTGATTAATCCCCATATATAACGGGAGATTAATACTGGTTCTGGTGATGCAAGGGTTGGCACTATTCTAGCATATTCAAAGAAAGTAGTAGTGTAGCCCTTACTATCCACTCCAGTCATCCTAAGGTTTAAGAACTTATTTGTTATCTGTTCTTTTTCATTGGGAGGACATAATTTCCTTTCAACTATCTTCTTAAATTCTTCTCATTCCATATTATAAACCCTGTCACTTCCTCTAGATTGGAGGATAGTGTTCCACCATTCTAAAGCTGAGTTCTTAAACAGATTGGTGGCAAACATTATCTTATCCTCTTCCGCACACTTGCTTATTTTTAAGAATGTCTCAGTCTTTTCTATCCAGGGTAGAGCTGCAACGGCCCCTTCATTGCCCGAGAATTCCATTGGTTTACAAGACCATAATTCTTTGTAAGAACAACCATAAGACATGGTTCTTCTTCTTTTGGGAATGGGCACTTGAAGTATGGGTCCATTGTTTACGCTGTGTTCAGGTTCAGTAGGTCGTTTACTGCCATTATTACTTTTATTATCCACTTCCTTAACCGTTTTGATAATATATGGCATCGCGTCTATAATTCCTTGTGCCACTATGTGTTAGATTGCACTATTATCCACTTGGTTTCCATTATTATTGTTATTCTGGTTATCGTTATTCTGGTTTTCCTGGTTCACTTCGTTGTCCATCTGAATTTTAAACATTTATCACATATTAATATCACAAGATAATATTTAATGCAAACAATCACACAACAAGCATTTTGATCAAAATCGTCGAACATTGCGACTTTCTACTCTATTTTATATATTTATGCGTCTAGTACAAACTGAAACTGAAATCTAAAATTATAATACTAGTAGGCATCCGTAGCTATTTATCTATTGTTATTACTATATATATATATATATATATATATATATTCAAACATACACATATATTATATATATATATATATATATTATTAATGGTACGGGTTCATCCAAAATTACATGTTATGCTCGTCATATTTCCAGACGAGTCGTTCCCCTTTCTGCCTCATCCTCTCACTTCCTTCTAAAATCTCCTCACCAAAGGTTCGGAGTTCCTTGCACATTCTCAGTGCTCATGGGTGGTGCGGGTGCTGGTATTGGGTTTGGGAACTGGGGCATGGGTTCTTCGTAAGGGTAAGGATTTTCTAGAATTTCCTTGATATATTGATCGTTATCATAATAGGGGTCTAGAGGGTCCAGGTCTGGGTAGGCTGCTAGGTTTGGCATGGGTTCGTCTAGTATTGGGTAGCGTTGTTGGTAATCCCTATGGTCGTCAAACCATGGGTCATAATCTGGGTCTGAGGGATGGGGTGCTGGTACTCTAGGGATCTCAGCTGGGTCAAACGCAGGTGCCGGGATTTGGTTTTCTGGGTTGGCTTCGATCTACATAGGTTGTGTGGGAAACAATGGTAACAGCTGGGGTGCTATGAGTTGCTCTAGATTCGGGTCTGCAACTGTAGTTGCTAAGATATGAAAATTTTCTAGACTCCTATTGAGCTTATCCTGAGTGTAAGCATTCGTTTTTCTATTAGCGGCTGCTAAAGATCGCTGTTGCTGTAACTTTTTCATCCTCTTTCTACCTTCATGAGCTCCTCTGCTGAACCATCTTCTCTTCTTAGGAGGGAATGGCTCTTCAGATTGTGCCTTGAACACGAAAATCACATCTTCATTGTCAGCCAAATACCCTGAGAGGGTAGGCTGTGAAGAGGTGCCTTCGTCCCTAGGTGAGCTGGACAACTGACGGTAAGCATTTGAAGGTCCTTGGTCGCTCATACTGTAAACTAACAAATTGTCAAATAACACACAACAATAATATACAGATATGCACATAATCCCGTAGATTATTTCCTAACAAAATGAATAAATTTTGGTGTCAGCAGAACACTTATGTGGCTGAATCAGTGGCTTATCTCTGATACCACCTTCTGTCGCAACCCACGTCCCCTATTTACCCGGGAACGGGCGGCCGCGGCCAGTTTTAGTGGTATCGGTGTTTATCAGTTTGGCAGCGGAAATTACATCAGGACCGTAGTTAGGAAATATTTTATCAGAGTAAAATACCACATTTTTATAATATTAAACACGTGGGAAATTCCCAAGTTTCCAGTACACACATTTTCATAGGGATAAACCCTATTTTACTTAAATAAAAACATCTCTTTATTTAGGTAACTTTTATAGCCACTTTTCCAAGCCTTCAGTGCTGTCCAGCTGGCTTCTATTTGGCTTTCACATTTTGTTAACTGAAACGCGTTTAAAAACATTTTGTCAGTGGGAAATACGGGTGAGTGAATCCCAGTTTAATCAAGGTAGGTAAAACCGTTTACAGCATTGAGGGCAGTCGCGCAATTACATTTGTTTATTTTCTACTTTAATTACCACCCACGGTACTGTCAACCCGACTTGTGGTCATGTTACTACTCACAGTGTAGTAACAAATTTTGTATACAAAACCCCAACATACCGACGATAATTGTAGAATACAAATACTCAATCACTGTTTAATATAATGTAAAATAATTGAGGTTTTGTAAAAACAATTTGCAAAAAGGAGGATTACTCACATTGCTATCTTAGGGTTTTCCTTTGTGATTTCCTGGTGATTATCTATTTATTACACAATGTACACGCGTTAGTATAATAACCCAATATTTACATTAGTAATACCCTTCCCGAGATAGAATTCCAATGACTACATCGGGCAGAACCTCGACAGCCGTTACGGAACTCTAGATCAATCGGGTAGCGTATCTAATACGTAACCGAGGGTTATGATACTTACAACGAGGCAGAACTTCGTTATTTAGGGGGTATTATGCCCAAGAATTATGTATACTATGCAAAAATTGAGAGAGATCAAGAGAATGAGCGACGAAAATGAACTGCTGAGCTCCCATTTTATAGGGCTGGTCGACCAGGTTCTCGCGGACCGCGTAAAACGAAGGTAAGGCCTTCGCGGCCCGCGACGTAGACTACGTAGGGCCTAGCTTGGCCTGATCATGGGGTAGGCTCGACAAATGGCGTGACACGTGGCAGCACCGGG
Organism: Helianthus tuberosus; assembly: GCA_030545235.1. Taxonomy (NCBI): domain Eukaryota; kingdom Viridiplantae; phylum Streptophyta; class Magnoliopsida; order Asterales; family Asteraceae; genus Helianthus; species Helianthus tuberosus. Next base: position 92,501,369 of record CM060403.1, on the reverse strand, counting down.
CTGTGCCTTGATGACCAGCTGTCGCTCCCCGCGTAGCCTGAAGGCAAAGCCTTCGCGGCCCGCGAGCGCCCCACTGATTTTGTTTTTATTTTATTTTTATAAAATTAAAGGTATTTAGGGTCAAATCTCGTATATAGGGCATATTTTAGGACGTGTAGGGGCACTCTAAACATATTAGGGGTGCCGGGAAAATTTTGGAGGGTTGTTATAGTTTTAACAGTTAGAGGGTTAAAGTCAATGTTTTTATAGATCCCATAATATGAATGATGTATGGTAAAACTGGATGATTTCTTGACATTGTGTTTAACAGCAAGCAGATTAATACCGTTGTGTTTTTGTAAGGCCCAGATACGTTTTATCTTAAAATCGACGCAGCGGAAATATGAGCCTTAAAAATTCTTTATTGAAAAACAATTTATCATGCTTATAAGGCTTTTAAGACATCATTCATAAAGACTATTACATTACTTTTACATAATGACGTAACAGGAATAACGTACGAATACTATTTACATAATCACCCTTCTATACAATCCGAGCTACTCATCTCGATCTTCATCCGCATATTCCTACGTAACGATAATGGCATCCATGCAACCTGCGGTCATCATTCACAACTGACATGTTAGTAAATGGTGACATCTTAAACATCAGCATAAAGACATAAAATATATAACCACTTAGCAATCTATCATTTTATACAACTGCAACATGATATTCTTTTGTGTTCATTCTTCACACCGAGCATCCAATCTTTGAAAGCCCAATACTTACATACATGCATTCCTGTTCCATTCTCAAGGTACACCATTAATAATGTGATTAGTCAAATATATTAGGGTCATATATATATGGGTAAGGTTCATGCGAGAACCACCTTTATTGCGAGAACCGCGAGAACCAATGTGAACACAACCCAAAATAGCTAAAAAAACCTAACCCCCCCCCCCAAGCTAAATGCTAAAAACTAAAACCCCCAAAAAACCTAAAAAAACCTACCCCCCCCCACCCCCCAAAAACCTAAACCCCCCCCCCCACCCCCCCAAACCTAAAATGCTAAAAACTAAACCCCCAAAAAAACTAAAAAAATAAAAAAAAAACACACAAATTTTTTTTTAATATTTTTTAAGTTAAAATCGCTACTTTTAGTAGCAAAATTTTTTTTTTTTTAACAAAAAAAAGTTTTTAAATTTTTTTTTTACTACTAAAAGTAGCGATTTTTTTAAAAAAATATTTAAAATAAAAAAAAAAATTTTGTGTTTTTTAGTCATTTTTTGTTGTGTTCACATTGGTTCTCGCAATAAAGGGTGGTTCCTAACTGATCCTTGTCATATATATATATATACGAGCTCCTTTCTTTCATGCACAATAAATCCTACTTCATGTATAAGTACCTGCCCACGTATGTTAATACACATTTCAAACCTACATACATACATGCAAACATACTTACGTGCATACATACTTACATAAATACATACATACACACTAGCTCTTACATGCCACTTACATAATTCCATGTGGTTTACCAATGTATCCTAATTACAAATCTCCATATAAATAAGCCACGTACGTACAAACTTATGTACATACTCACTTCTATTCATGATTACTTATAAGTTTCACCTATTGAAATACATTTGAATCTATACATACTTGCCCACATACTTAATTCAATTCCCCGCATACTCGCTTACACATCCCATTCTTACTCACACTTCATAAATGTCTTTTTAAGTGACCTTCGGGTACATTTCAGAATCTTAAAAATGAGTTCTATACTCACCAAGCCATTTGGTAGGGTTGGGGTACATTATAGAAGCTTTACGGGGCTTGGAATGGGTTCACGGGATGCGAATTCGGAGAAAAACGAAGAATTGCATAAAATTTTTATTTTGTATCTGACCTCCACCGTAAGCTACGGTGGCTACCGTAGCTTACGGTGGCCATGAAATCCTTACGGTGACAACCTACTGCCTTACGGTGGAAAAATGGCTTCAGGACCTACCGTAGCTTATGTTGGCTACCGTAAGCTACGGTAGCGCCCATATCAGCTTTCCATTTTAATACCAAAACTCGCATAACTTGCTAGTTTTGCATCCGTTTCACTTGAAACTTGTTTCTAATTGTCCGTAAAACATTTCCCTACATAATTGACTAAAAATCCTTACCCCGAGTCCTTAACCTTTATAAATTACATTACCGTTACACGATTCATGCACATATGTTCGACCCGTTTGATTTCGCCATGCACTTTTCGTTACCTTGTGAACTATTAACAACTTATTACGACTTTCCTTTCCATTTACTTACCTTCTCAATCATTCCAACAAGACTCCTAACCTTCATAAATAGACTTTAATTATATACTAAGAAGTGAGGTTCCGGACTTCACTTACCTTAGCGTCCGTAGTTGCATCCGTTATCTTGCCTCCCTTTTATCCGTTAGCCTTCCATGCTTCCATCCATCTTGATATGATCCCTATACTTTCACGTCATCGCAATCATATTCTTATTAGCATACATGATTACGCATGTTAATGATCATATCAAATACATATTTCCCCCCTTTGACTTTCATTAGTCAATTCTAGCAATCATAAGACATATACCCAAAATCACATCTTTTCAAACTCATATAATTCATCATGTCATCGCATAAAACGCATATTGACTTAACACATACCATATGACGTTTTAAGATCTTACAATTGTGACAAAAGTCTAGTCATGCCTCTTATGCGCAGTTGACTTTCAAAAGTCAACGGTTTATTGTATAAACTTTCGACTTAACCTCATATATTCATGACATCTTATTAGGCTATACATGTGGCACTATATACCTTTCATACTAATGATGCAAATGTGCTTACCACCATATGATCACCTAATTGTATACACATACACATTTACTTACACATACTTTCACACGTTAATGTTTGTGATTCTACACTTGGCAATGTCTTCCAAGGTAGTTAATACAACGTAATTTCCAACATTATTATTTACTAATACGCTCGTATGTTTCACATTTAGCACACATTCACCTCTTACTCATAACAAAGCAATTCATTAAATACATGTGAGTATCACACCATTCAAGCACAAGGTACAAACCCCTAATGCATAATTTTGATCAAAGCATACATTCATCCGAATTCTCATACTAATTCCATCTAACGCACATTCTTCAAGTTAGTTTACTACTAATCTCATCATTATCATATCTCATTCATATGTATCAAGCCATTTCATACAATCTCCTCATCCTAACTTCACTTAGACATTTCATCATACACTTGGCGTGCGTACTAATATCTAAGCATAATATACAAGTATTTTCATTCTTTTTCTTCATAATTCTTTACTTTCAATCATTATCAATACAAAATACCAAACTAATTTCATACCAAGTTCAACCTAACTAGCAAGATGGTCACATACAACATAACATATCAAGAATTGAACGAAGATTGGACATGGGTGACATACCCATGTCGCCATTTCCATCATCTATGGTGGGTTTCACCTCCAAACACCTAATTGATCAAAATCATGCATAACACATACTCCATACGAGGATTATAACACTTATTCATGCTTAATTTTTGCATCAATTCTTGGATTAACCATAACCCATAACTAGGGGTGCAAACGAGTCGAGCGGCTCGCGAGCTACTCAAGATCGGCTCGAGAAAAAGCTCGAAACGAGCCGAGCCTTATCGAGCCCGAGCCGAGCTTGAGCCTCAAAACAAAGCTCGTTTGTTTATCGAGCCCGAGCTCGAGCCTCACATGTGAAGCTCGTTAGGCTCGTCGATCCTTATCAAGCCTTAGTGTAAACGAGCCGAGTCGAGCCGAGCTTATTTAAACTTGTTTACAAGCCGACCTCGAACCTAAAAATAAGCTTATTTAGTAAACGAGCCCGAGCTTTACTTATCGAGCTCGCAAGCCTAAAAAGTCTATTATTTATATTATTTTTATTTAATATACTAATTAATAGATAATAAACGAGCCGAGCCCGAGCCGAGCTCGAGCTTGATAAAATACAAACGAGCCGAGCTCGAGCTTTGAAAACAAAGCTCGAGCCGAGCTCGAGCCCGAGCTCTCATAAGTTAATTGCCTAGCCGAGCTCGGGCTCGGCTCGGCTCGTTTGCACCCCTACCCATAACATCAAACATCACCAAAACATAAAATTAAACTTACTTAATGTGAAGAACACATGGATGATCAAGAATCCTTGTACATGCAATAGAATTTGCTGAATTCCCCTTTCTAATTTGATGATTCTTGTGAACTAGGGTTTCACCCTTTTTCTTCTGCTTAGTTCGATCCCCGGACAAACACACACAGTGTGTGTGTTTTAGATTTTCTTTTTATTCTTTTAATTAATTCAAGTTTCCACTTTGGCAACCTTAGTCCCTCATGTTTTTTCTTATTTATTTGACCCCCCATAGTTTTTCACTCTTAATTAATAGCCAACTTTATCTAACCAAGTTAGATTACTTGGTTATTAGTAAAATATCCCACTTAGCCAATAAATCATACTTACTTATTCCAACCTAATAAAATGTCCAAATAAAATATTTGGACCCGAGTTTTGGGGCGTTACAGTTTTAGCATTCATGCTGGTAATGCTGGAGGATTTCTTGACGATGTGTTTTACCATTCATGCTGGTAATGCTGGAGGATTTCTTGACATTGTGTTTTAACAACAAGCAGATTAATACAGTTGTGTTTTAGCATTCATGTTGGTAATGCTGGAGGATTTCTTGACGCTGTGTTTTACCATCCATGCTGGTAATGCTGGAGGATTTCTTGACATTGTGTTTTAACAGCAAGTAGATTAATACAGTTGTGTTTTAGCATTCATGTTGGTAATGCTGGAGGATTTCTTGACGCTGTGTTTTACCATCCATGCTGGTAATGCTGGAGGATTTCTTGACATTGTGTTTTAGCATTCAAGCAGTTTAATACCATTGTGTTTTAGCATTCATGCTGGTAATGCTGGAGGATTTCTTGATGCTGTCTTGTACCATTCATGTTGTTACGATGTGTGACATTTGTCACGATGTGTTTTCTTGATGTTGTGTTTCTTCATGAAGGATAGAAGGAAGAGAGAGAGAGACGAGAGAAAGGGAGAGAGAGAGAAAAAAAATCACAAGAAATGTGGGGTGGTTTATGGAATGACAGTTATTTCCATATTTAAAACAAGCTAAATGACATATCTACCCCTGATTAATTAAATAATCCTATTTTTAAGAAACACATATTACCAAAATGCCACCAAGATAATCTCAACCATTAAACACAACCATTGGATGGCCCAGATCGCTTCCTAGACTTTCTAGGAAAGGAAAAACACACTTTTCGCAGAATCCCCACTCTATACATATATAAAATCAAAGATTAAGGTCAAGTGGTCCATGCTCAAGTCACAAAATTGTAACAAGCATAGGGGGACGGGGTACTAAACGGGTAGGGCATTGAGGGTAAGTACACATGCCAACACACCGCCGACACCCCCAAGGGTTGCCTGGGCGGGTTCTCTTAGCCAGCACAAGTACCCGCTTCACATTTGTCTTCTTTGATGCCTTTTTGACCTTTAAACCCATTTGACCACATTTAATTAAATTAAAATATGAAGTTTGTGGCATGGGTAGGCGTCGTCCCCACTTACTTGTTAATGAGTACTTGGTGCACTTTTGAGTTGGCGAGTGGTGGTTGGTCGAGGCTATGGTACTTACCCTTGAGCGCCCCTTCCTCTCTAATAGATACTTATGATGTTAGAAAATCAAACAAACCAAAAGTTATTTCCTTTGTTAACACATAAAACTAGACTTTTTTTTAACAATAAATGTTACTCCTATACACTAATAATCCTAAATTATTCTCTTAATCATGTTTGAATCTGGGACCTCCTCTGAAAAAAAACATGTCCCTCTACCAAGTGAGTTAGCCCCACATTAGCTCATAAAACTAAAAACTATTATCGATTTTGTAATGTTTTTTGGTGAATGAAACAAATAAAACCAAGAGTTAAAAAATAAGAACCTTGAAAACTTAGATTTGAAGCTCTAGATGAAATAGTTCGGATTTAACGATTGAGATAAACTATCTATGCCATTATTAATTCGTTCAATTACAAGATCATATGGATTAGGTAGTGAGCTACGTAACTCATACGAGATTACAATTAAAAGGTTAAACTTGTTTTAGTTGAGTTGTTTTCCTCTTCGTTTATTATGCCCGTATTGATTCATCAAAGAAAATCTAAATACAAAAATGATTAGAGTTTTCTATTCAGAAGGGTATGGCGGCGCAGTTTGTTGATCGTCTACCTGCTATTCTTATGTAAAAAAAATAAAAATAAATAAAAATGATTTAACTATCTAAATGATTTAACTATCTAAAAGAAATAAGATTTCGTCATTTTTTTCATTTGATGGTTTGGAAATATATATTTCTTTTAAATATATTACATTTGCTTCATTGGTTTGTCACTTGTGACATTTCACCTCTTTTCATTTCTACCAAACATAAAAAGACTTTAAATAGGCTCGTGTTTAAAACCTAAAAGGTAGTTAATTCAGTTTAAATCTAGTTAGCATTGTGCTTTCTTTATATTAATTAAGTAATGTGTATTAATTAAGTAATGTGTATAATTTATGTTAAGAGTTTTGTTTTTACGTACGAGCTGGATATAAGATGGCAAAAGGTGTTATTTATTCGACAAGTAAACACATTTTCTTGTCATTAATAATGTATCATTAATGTCTTAATAATAATATGATGATGCAGGGATGACAATGGGTCGGGTATGGCTAATCTCATACCAATATCCGGTCCATTACCCATCGGGTATCGGACATACTCGCGGGTATTGGATATACCCGTTGAGATTTTCATGTCTATATATTTTTTACTTTCCTTTATAATTTTATGCTTTAAAATCTATATAATTTATTAAATTATGATAAATAACATACATATCATCATCACCGTAATAATATTTGATATAGTTAAAAATGTATATATATTATATAATATCAATCTCAAAAAATTATTTGCATTTCAAAGCATATAAATATCAATAATATCATCAAAATATATATTTCAAAAGAAAATTTTATTTTTCAAATAATAAAGCTACAAGAATGAAACATTACTAACATATATGAATATCTAAAAGTTTTCGGGTATATATTTCAGGTAAACAGGTATATAGTTTCGGGTAATTAGGTCAGGTATGGTATGATCTAATCCCATACCAGTCCCATACCGGCGAATTTTTAACCATGCCCATATTCGGCCCAATACCCGTCGGGTATCGGGTATACCTATCTCAAATACTTCGCGTTTCGGGTATACCAGTCGGACTCGGGTATTTTTGTCGTCCTTGGATGATGAAAAACTCTTATACAAAAACAATCATCATGTTTCAAAAAGAAAATTAAAAAGTATCTGAAAAGCTATAATTAGGGCTGTAAACGAACCGAACAAACACAAACAAGGCCATGTTCGTGTTCGTTCGTTAAGGAAATTAACATGTTTGCGAACTGTTCACGAACGCATATCGAACAGAAGTTTATGTCCGTGCTCGTTCGTTACGGAAATTCAGTTGTTCACGAACAGGTCGTAAACACTGGTCTCGAACACAAACGAACGCAAACAAATAAAAACGAACGCAAACGAACATTTAACTTGAAAAAAACACATTTGTATCCTTAAACATTGGATATAAGTAGTTAAATACAACCATCAAATGATAAATCAAAACACAAGAAGTCTACTACACCACCAAACGATGAATCAAATTTAACTAACTTAGAGCATTCACAATGGATCCTCTATGTGTATGTGAGTGTAACCTTTATATTTGTGAAAGTGGTTGTAAATTGTTGTGAGTGAAGGAGAGAGAAAAGACAGAAAAAATTATTGTTTATCAGTAAATTTGGAGAAGATGTTGTTCACTTTTTTATAAATTTTTAATATTTTTTGAAAGTGGGTGTGAGTGGAGAAGAGAGAAAAGGTAATGGTAAAAGTATAAAAAATATTATTTAATTGAAAAGAAAAGAGAAAAGTTAGTGTCTTTTAGACATAATTATCCCAAAAAATGTCTTAGAATGTCCAAATTTTAGCTAACTTAGAAAAAATAGGATTTCAAGTTTTCAATATGTTTAGATAAAAGGTTTATTAATTATTATTTTTTTAATATAATCAAATGAACACGAATGAATGTAACCGAACATATTACCGAATGTTCACGAACGCAGTCGAATGAACGAGACTTGTGTTCGTGTTCGTTCGCTAAGCTAACCGAACGAAATTTTTTTGTTCATGTTCGTTCGTTAAGCTAATCAAACGAATATAAACGAACTTCCCACCGAACGATTCATAAACTGTTCGCTGAACATTCGGTTCGTTTACAGCCCTAGCTATAATAAATAACATCCTTACGTTCGCCTCTTAAGACATATCTTCTCAAATTGACACAAAATATACAAAAGAATTAGGACACTTAATTTATGGCTTTTTTGCTAATTTATTTTAAAAGCAATTCTCTGTTTTCTAAGATAATTACATCACTACATATAAGCAACTTCTCTATTTTCTACCATAATTACATCAATACATATAATTATTGTAGCATTTATGACTTTTCATCATATTTTTTGAATAATTATTCAAATGGTTATTATTTTTTTCATACCCACCATAACCGAACCGAACTGTCACACCTCAATCGATGGCGGAATCATCGGGGCGCGGCACTGAGCGAAACAGATTGTCCAGGAGAAATCCATAACAACTAATTTTACCAAATATTTAAAGTTACGTCCCATACCATAACATACTTAGCAAAACAGTTAATACAGACATAGTATCTCAAGACAAATAAAAGCTGTTCCGACAACTCATAAATTAATTGTTTTGTTTCTAGACTCCTCTAAGCTCGATTCCAAAACATCCACCAATCCTAGCATCTTAAACAAATGTCACATACGTTAAAATAAAGTCAACACACATAGTGTAAAGGTGAGCATACAAGTTTAATAGTATAATAGTAGCGAAAGCGATTTACGCATAACCAACATGTAACATGTATAATGTGAAGCAGGTAGGTTATCGACAATGAAATATGCACAGACGTGACTGCGAGTTGTAGAATGCGCAACACATATCACCACTGTGATACGTGAAGAAAAGCCCTTAACAACCCCTGTCCACGACAGGTGCTAAGTCCAAACTATAGTACTATCGTTGCTAAGGTGTCAGGCAACAATCAATGTGTAAACATAACATACTAGCATTCATCGAATAACATGTTTAACATGCAGAGTGGTTAGCGTATAAAGTGTTTGCGTTGTGTGTCGATTGTGATTTTGATATAAGTAATGTATATAACACCCAAAATTACTTAAAGCAAAAAGGGATCGAGTATACTCACAGATTGTGTTTAGTAAATAAACACTCTTTTGGATTGAAGGGAGCGCTGAGAGATTAGCCTGAACACAGTACGATAGTATGAGCGTTGAACGGTGCGTAAAACGAGGCGAGTGAAACAAGTGACGGATAGTCATCCGATCGGATGGCCTTCCGGATGGATGGTCATCCGGACGGATAGCCATTCGCTCGGAGGGTTGTCTGTTTGGGATGGATGTGTTTGTGTATGATGGAACTTTGAAGTTTTCGTTGTAGCATTTTGAAATCCATGAAGTATACCTACCATTCAGGTCGTCCGGTCGGGACGGTCATCCGGACGGATGGTCGTCCGCTCGGATGGTGATCCGAGTGGAGGTTTCATAGGTTGAAAGTTTTAAGTGTTGAGCATCCAAGGTCATCCGGTCGGATTGTCGTTCGATCAGATTGCTATCCGATCGGACGGCGATCCGTTCAGTAGCCTGTTCGTTTTGAAAACTTGTAAAATTCGTTAAGTTGAAAGTTTGCGGTTTGGACCGAGACGATATGACTACGTGTTAAACAACGGAAACCCCATCAAGCCCATGTCATCCGATCGGATGGGAACCACCCTGTCCGATCAGTCAATCTGTTCTTGACGGTTGTTCATGTTCAACCCGTTAAGTCGGTCATCTCAGATAGGAATCAGTTCTCAAACCGGCACTTCACTAGAGAACGAGTAGAAGGCCTGAACGAGCTCAGATTCTATCGGTTTTATGTGAAAAGTTGAGATTGTTGAAGAAAAGTTTGAAACACTTTGATTATGTTGAGATTTAGGAGAAATAAGTGTTAAAACATTGTAGAAATCCTTTGAATCCTAGTTGTTCTTGGTGGAATGAGGTCACACTTTGGTTTTTTTTTTCTTGAGAACCCATGATGACATCATCCTAAAACACCCCAAATCCACCGATTTTATGGTGAAAAGTTAAGATGTGATGGTGAAAATGATGAAGAAGTGTGTGTAGATGATAGAAGTACAAGATTTGAGGTAGAAACTTACAAGAATCGCGAGGAATCGAGAGAAAACAGGTCAAGTGCGTGTTGGTAGGAGGAGGAGCTGTCACATCACTGTTCATGATGTGACAGGTGCTATTTATAGGTAAGAGAAGAGAAAAGGCTGTGCAATGTGACAGATCGGAGGGCCTTCCGATCGGATGGTCATCCGGTCGAATGGTCCTTCGATCGGATGGTTTTTGCCAGTTGGTTTCCGACTTTTGTTTCGTGCGTTGAGCGTTGCGATGCGTCGCGATTAAGTGATGAGATAGTATTTCACACTAGTTACCCAAATAATTTAACCACTAATAGTCACAAAAGTAAATCTTAGATTTCGAGTTCGCGATGAGATTGTGTTGCGATAGAGTTGCGATTGCATTTGCATTTGCGAATAACCACCTCAACATAAACATAACATGCACAAGTAACACACAATAGCACACACACGTAAAACAATATCCATAACCTGTAATTCGAGTTGCAATGCAATAGCGATGCGATTAGCGATAAGTCGATTAGCGTTTAAATAGCGATTCATTGCAATTACTCCACAATACAACTAAAGTAGCATAAATTAGAGCATCGATTAACAAGTCAAAGAGCGCAAACAGTAATTAAGCAAGGAATGACAGATCAAATTAGCAATCTTTTCTTCCTTTGACTTGACTTTGACTTTGACTTGTACTTTGGCTTTGACTCCGAAGGTCCGGTTGTTACACGAACCGACATGAAATAAATCTTTGTAGGATTTACGACTTTTCACCATATTTTTAATATTAGATGTTTTTAACTGAAGAGTTTTAGTATTTAAGAGTTTTTCATATCATTTTGTGGTTTTGGTTGAATGTTTATTTGAATTTATGAATTGTATCATATCACTTTATTTGAATATTCGATAATAATTGGTATTAATATTATAGATTATATGTATTTTTTAATACTATGTAATATACTAATATATACAAATATGCAATAACAATTTATTCCATGTTAAAAAAAATTAAGCTATTTTTAGCTAAGCTAAGTACACGGTTAACCACCCATAACCGACCCGCTATAACCAACAAAATCGAATAACCATAACCACCATAACCGATCGGTTATGGTTATTGTTATCTAATAACCGACATTGCGGTTATGGTTATGGTTTTTGGTCAAAACCGATCCAAACCGACCCATACACACCCTTAATACAATATGTAGGATTTTAACTTACAATCTTCTGATTGTGAAGCTTATTTACAAGGATGTACCTTTGGAGACAACTGGTTTCTTATTAGAATTTATACAAACGAAACTAAATTGAAATTCGAACTATTTGTTAATGTTAGTTTTGATATTAGGTGAACTTAAAATAATTTTTTAAATACTTGAATGAAAAAGTATATAGTATATGTTCTTAAAATAAGTAACAAGGTTTAACTTATTGAAGAAACATTAAAGGAATGAAGCGCTAGCAGGAAGCCAGAAAGGTTTGATAGATTAAGTATTCCCAACTACCATCCACACCTACCAAAACCCAGAGCTGATGTTGAGGATGAATTGATGAAAAGTGAATACACTATCCACCTCTTTTATGAGTGATCATTCTTTTTTTTAAAGGTAAAAAAGTTTGCTTTGAGTGTTTGACCTTTATTTTATAAAAGTAATAATTAAATATTCTAAAACGCGTAGTCATATAACACTTAAAATATAACAAATCGAGCTTAGTTCATAATCTCTAAAACTCAAACCCTAAAATTATCAAAGTGGTTATGCTAGTAACTAAGCGCCTTTAGTTGATTACAGAAAATGGTTATTAATCATGTGGCACCTTCAATGTAGAATCAATATAAGTAGAGAACTGTGATAACGGCATACTCACTTGTATGTGATGTTGGTCAAATACAATGGTAAAGATAAAAAGATGTGATTTATGTGGTTGTAAAATCGTCTTCTATATCCTACTTAAAACAATAAGGAAAAATTACAAGTTTTGTCCTTTATCTTAATACCACTTATCAGGTGGTGTCATTTTTAACGAATTTTGACAAGTTTTGCCCTTTACAAGGAATTTTGTTGCACGTTTTGTCCTTTAGGCTTAAACCAGTTAGATTTTCTTGTTAAATCTTGTCACCCAAGGGTATTTTAGTCTTTTTACCCATTTATTTAATATTATTTAAAAGAATAAAACAAAATATTTTAGGGTTGATTCTTGAAATAAATGGGTAAAAAGACTAAAATACCCTTGGGTGACGAGATTTAACAAGAAAGTCTAACTGGGTTAAGCCTAAAGGACAAAACATGCAACAAAATTCCTTGTAAAGGGCAAAAATTGTCAAAATTCGTTAAAAATGACACCGCTTGATAAGTGGTATTAAGATAAAGGACAAAACTTGTAATTTTTCCAAACAATAAATGCATGTGTTTATACAATATCAAGACTCTCTATTTAAAATTTATTTTATATTCAACGACGTGTATTCCTTAATATTCTCGTAGTGAAAAAAGGATCTGACTGGGATACTTGAAAACATCAATCACGGATACATTAATTTGTAGAAAAGCAAGTTGAAAGGAACATATTTGTAGAAATTGTTGATAATGATGCATGGTTTGGTGGTAATTAGATTGACTAAATGTAAAACGTTTAGAAAGGGGCAATTAATAACTTTATAGTAGTGGGCCTTGAATAAAAGTTTTGAGAATCACCTTCTTCTTCCATTAACTTATAATCCCTAAGAAAATAATACTTTACTTTATATCGACTTACTTTAACTTTTAAAATATTTAATAATTTAAGAATATTGTTTACAACATTTCTTGTAACTAGTTACCCAAATATTCCCAAAAACAAAATAGTATTTCCTAGATTTTTAATTTACAAAATCCCATAAAAATGTCTTTTTTTGGGAAATTCTAAATCTTTATCTACTCTTTTTGGCTAACAGCACACTTGAATTTCCCAAATATATTTTAATTATTTTATCAATAACTAGATGCGTTTATTAAACTACAATTTCATTTTTCTAGATACAACAATCAAAATTAAACAAGTACTAACTGTTAGGGACGTGTGTGTCACAAATTATTATAAAAAATTGGTATATATATCATATGAATTGAAACTTTGAAAAATTCTAGCTTGTAAAAAGAATTGAAATTTAATAGAACTTGTTTAATAAGAAGAATGGTAATAAATAATGATCTTGTTGAGATGATATATGTGAACTTTAAGAAGAATGGTAATAAATAATGATTTTGTTGAGAAGATATATGTGAACTTACAACAAAGCCCGTCATTCAGCTACACCAATGTTTGTGATCGCAAACAACGCTGGTGATGCAGCCCATCACCAATTTCAGAGGAAACTCGCCAATCGAAGGCCCATCACGGTAAAATTTCTGGCTCGCGCATGACATTTTGTCATAAACAAGACTCCAATCAGCGACCTTCCCTAATGAAAGTCACAAAGGTACCGCTAGAACAATGCCCTGTCGGTAAAAGATTAACATATGCGGTTTATAAATTTGCTAAAGAAAATAAGAATACGGTGCTATCGACAGTGATGGATGATATTATACATTCATTTACTTGAAAAAGTTTTAAGAAACTTTAATTGCAATTTCAATTCTCTTCATTGTCACACTAAACATGATGTATATACTTAACTTCATATCATAAATAATACTCTTCCCTTTTTATAAAGATTTAGGTTACTACACCTTAAACATATATAACCAAACACACCATTAATTCTATGGTATCTTATTCAATCTTGGTTGTGATATTTAACCGTTACACATATATTATCTTAACATGATCACTCTTAAATTCTTAATAACCATTAATTCTATGGTATCTTATTCAATCTTGGTTATTGTGGTATTTAACCGTTACACATATATTATCTTAACTTAATATGATCACTCATAAATTCTTAATATTCCTCACAATAGTTTAGATGCTAATTAATAATCAAGTCCTTTGATAGTTGATAACCATTGTGTGTGTAAGAGAGAGTGTGTGTAAGACCACCCGTAGTGGTAAACAAGAATAATGCCCCCAACATGGGGCATTATACGACATGTGGCGCCTAGTCACACATGGGGCATTATAGCAAAAGAGGCGTAGTGGGGCATTATTCCAATAACGCCCATTCAATCATTTGACAATTATTTTTTTTAATTTAAAACATAAAGTCTTCATTAATTTAAAATAAAAATTACAATACTTGAAAAAAAAATACCAAATAAAAATAGAAAATTAAAAAAACCGAAAAAAAAAACAGAAAATTAAAAAAACCGAAAAAAAAAAACAGAAAAAAAAATTAAAAAAAAATAGATGATCTAAAGTCCATATTTTTCTCGTATTTTTTGGCGACGCATTTGAGCCAAGATCAACGCGTCGCCTTGGAGGTGGTCGATCGGTTTGGACAAAAACTCAATGTCCTTTTCCATTTGTCTCGCCTCTTGCAAGTCGTTGAACTTTTTGGTTTCAACCACTCGGTCTTTCATAATCTCCCAACGCTTGTGGCCGAGGTCGCGAATGTCTTGGAGACGACGGTTCATCTCCTCGAAATCATCCTTTAACTCGAGATCGGAAGACGACTCGACCGTTTTTTTCCCGGTTCCCTTTCTTCTACCGGGGGGTCGGACCAACTCTTCTTGAATTCCCCCGTCAACGTCCACCGCTTCATTTAAATCAACATTGCGGGCATCCGATGTCGGAGTTGACGGGTCAGCGGAGGATGATGTTTTTGACCTTTTAGCCCGACGTCTACTACTTGACGTCATTGGATTAACTAGCCCCCACTTTGGACTTTTTCGTAGTAGCTCCCAACACTTATAGTACGTGAAAGGGCATTTCGTCCTATCGAACTCCTCCAAAGTCTTTGTTAAAACCCCGACGTCACATTCACCGCTCGGCCGATTATCGTAGTTACGTTGATAAACTTCTTGGAACGCGTGACACTTGTTGTTGATGTCGGTCCATTTGCTAGAAATTGAATCTTTGTCCCGATGTTCGCCTTGACCCCACGTGCTATAAAAGAGTGCACGAACCCTATCCCAAAAAACGGGGCCCGTTTGAAAGTTTGCTACAAATTAAAAAAAATAAAAATATAAGTTGAAATTAAAAAAATTAAAAAAACAGTAAATAAAAAAACAGAAAAAAAACAGAATTAAAAAACAGAAAAAAAAACAGAATAAAAAATAAAAATATAAGTTACCGGTATCTTCGTCCTCCGAAATGTCGAGCCACGCCCGAGTCAACGTGTATTCCTCGTCCTTCGTCCATTTAATGGTTTTTTTTGTACGTCGAGGTTCGTCCTTTTCCTTCTTCTTATGCGACCTTCTGCCGCGTTTCGATTTGTCTTGCCCCGGTTCGTGTTGCGTCTCCGGCACTACATCGACATCGGGTTCGGATTCGGGTTGTGACGGTTGCGACCCGCCGGCTTGACCATAGCCGTAGGTGGTAGGTACAAACGTAGTGGCGCCAGTCAAGTAAGTCGCGTACGGTAAAAAGGATGGGTCCATGTCTTGAAGGTTATACGGGCTTTGCGGTTGCGTTGTGTTCGGGTTCGTGGGTCTTGCAGGGCCACCAAAAGGGGGTCGGTATGGATGCATGCTTGTAAAAAAAATAGGAGAAAGTGGGTGTTTTTTATAAAATAATAGAAGAAAGTGGGAGAGAAAGTAGGAGGATTTTTATAAAAATATGGAGAAAAAGGGTTGGTATATATATAGTGGGTAAAATTTTGAGTTATAAAAAAAAAAAAAAATTACTTTTGACCGTTTGTCAACGGTCGAATTTCGAAACCAAACAACAATTCAGCGTTTTAATAACCACGCCGGAGCCAAATTTAAAAAAAAAAACGCCCGGAAACGCCCCATGTAGTGGGGGTCTCGGCGTTTTACGGCGTTTTTTTGGAAATTTTTTTAAAAAAAACGCCCCATTACGGGGGGACTAAGAGAGAGGCACATGCCTCACATGGGTATACACATTCATGGATTAACAAGGCTGTAATCATGGATATATAACTGTACATCCATCAACTTCAATAATGGAGGATGGGTCCATCTCATCTATATCTTCTCTGGTTTTTGGTCCCAAAATAATGTTCTTAAATCTACATTCTATATTTTTATTACAACTTTCTAATTTCTATAATTAACCCACAAATTTGATCTAAATTTCCAGTTTTTTTACTTGCAAAATCATTGGTTTTTGTAATATGTGAACGTTACTCTGACATGTAGGCGAATAAAATTAAAGTAATATCTTATAAATTTAAATTTTTTGGTACCTACCTTGTTGTCTAATTAAAGTAAAAAAATCTTTTAAATTATTTTGGTTCTATTTGTTTATTATTTTTCATTATTATTTATTAAAAGCTAATAAAGAAAAAGGCTTCTTACCTTGCATCATTTATGGTGCTGCATCTATGACAGCTATCCTAAGGGTACAAAACAACACCTTTCTGCAAATGTTGATCCTAATGTAACAACAACAACAAGAACATAATACAAGAAAATAGATAAAAGATTACACACCTGAAAAATGTTCAAATCTGGAAGATGGAAGGGGCAAAGCAGCAAGATCAATGTCATGTTTCAGCTTCAGTTTCAAGCAACCCAGGTATAAAGTTCTTGAATTTTTCAATATTTTTTTTTAAATTATATGAATTTAAATAAAAAAAATTGAACTTTATTTCTGGGTTTGATTCAAAATCAAATTTTATTTCTGGGTCTGTTGCAAAATTTAAAATTTATTTCTGGGTTTAGTGCAAAAATTAAAATTTATTTCTGGGTTTGATGCAAAATTTCAAATTTATTTCTGGGTTTAGTGCAAAAATTAAAATTTATTTCTGGGTTTGATGCAAAACTTGAAATTTATTTCTGGGTTTAGTGCAAAAATTGAAAATTATTTCTGGGTTTGATGCAAATTTTGAACTTTATTTCTGGGTTTGATGCAAAAATTAAAATTAAAAAATTGCAGGTGCCAAAGATGAAAGGAAAGGGTTTGATAATAGCTTTGATTCCAGCAGAAACAGGGAAACCAATAGCCAAACTAGCAAGAACACCCGTTGTTGATGGAACAGTTACATGGGCTGAACCTATTTATGAATTGGTTAAATTGGTTAGAAATCAAAAGACAGAAACATATAAAGAGAAAATTTATTACTTCAATGTGCAAACAGTAAGAATGTTTTAAAATTTTAATTTTAATTTTAGTTTTAATAACAATTTTGGTGTAATGTTGGAAATGTGTGTGGATTGTCACAGGGATCTTCAAAATCAGGGTTTGTGGGAGAAGTAGGAGTTGATTTTGCTAATTTTGCAGAGTCAACTGAACCATTTCAGCTTTCTCTACCCCTCACAGCTGAAAGCACTGGTGCAATTCTACATGTAAGTTCTATATATTTAATTAGAAAAATTTAGAATGGAGTGGCAGGTAAACGTGCAACAAGTTGTGCCGCAACCCCTTTTGAATAGCAAAACCAATCCTACTGGTGATATTAGATTTTAGAATATAATCTCAATTTATATTTATGAAAAAAAGAAAGTAAATGTGATGTGTTTTTAGTTTTTACTAATAGTTTATACGTCATGTGACAGGTTTTTATACAAAAGATGCAACGAACCGATGAATCGAGGTATAAGAAATGTGGTTGATTAATATAATATTGGAGTGTTTGTTATCATTTTCAAGGGTTTAATGTTGATTGTTGATTATGCTAATATTCGAGTTTCAGAGAGTTGGAAGAGAATGAATCTCTACAGTCGGAATCGGTCCAATCAAGGAATCAAGCAAGTGACTACAGTGAGAACGGGAACTCAAACGCTACGAGTAAAAACGGGGGAGAAAATATTGTGAAGCAAAGATCGATCACTGATTGGTCACTGGGTTCGCTTTCGGACAAAAGTATTGCTGATTTGTTAAATAGTCCGGAGGAAAACCACACGGAAGGATCAAAAGCTGACGTACACGCGTTAAAAAGCGAAGTTGCCAGGCTGGAACGACAAGCAGAGTTAGCTGAGATGGAATTAGAATCTCTTCGTAAGCAAATATCGAAAGAGAAAAAACGATCACAAGATTTGTCAAATAAGTTTGAGGAAATTAAGGAAGAAAAAGAAGATCTAGAGATGGAATGCGATGAATTAAGGAAAGATTTAAAGCAGGAAAAAAGTTATAGGAAATCGAACAATGAACTGGCTGTTACGGTTAAAGATTTCGAAAGAAAATTGGAGGAAAAAGATAAAGAAATATCTCAACTTTCTGAAGATATTGAGAACATGTATGTCGAATTAGAGCGCGAGAAGAAAGAGAAAGAAGAGTTAAAGATTCATATCGAAGATATTACAGTCGATTATAAATATTTACTGCAGGAAAACGATGATATGTCTTCGAAATCTTTAACAACAATTAAAGAATACGAACTCCAAGTGAAGAGATTAGAGGAAAAGATAATGAATCAAGCTTTAGAAATCTCGAAATCGTTGGATACGAACGCTGAACTCGAAACTCATATCGATAGATTAGAGAAAGAGTTAGAGAAACAAGGGCATGATTTTGAAGACGATGTGCAAGATTTAATGAAAGCGAAAATAGAGCAAGAGGAACGCGTTGTACAAGCGGAAGAGGCATTGAGAAAGTCAACGTTGACCAACGCTGCGGTTCTCGAGAAAGCGAATCAAGAACTGTTATTGTTGAAAGATGCACACAAGCAAGAAGTACAGAAGCTCTATGACCAAATTGATCAGCAAGAAGAACAGATTGAGCGAATGTCAATGGAGCTTGAATCGTGTAGAAAGATCGGAGAAAATAACAGTGATTTGGAAGAATGGGTTAGAGAGCGAGAGACGTTGGTGGCGGAAGTTGAGTCGTTGAAGAAGGAATCGACGAGTTGGACGAGTTTGATGAGTGAAAAGAATGTTGTGATTAGAACGTTGAAGTCGGAATTAAAAGTGTTGAGAGGTGATCACAATCAACTGCAACAAAGGTTGTTGGTTATTGAGTCGGAGAAAGATAACTTACAGAAAGAAGTTTCGAGATTAGATCAAGAAAATCGGAAATTGGCCAAGGTAAATATATACATACAGGTTTAATATATAAGTCTTTAGATTTCTGTAAAAAAACAATGCCTTTAGAGCGTAAATGGGTCAGGAAAAAGGTTAACTTACCACGTGATTAATCTTCGATATGCAGGAAAGTAAAACAACTTTTAATGCCGCGACTAGCAAGCATGATGAAAGCAGATCTAAACTGGAATCAGGAAAAAGGTATGCACAATTAACTTAAATCTATTTCATCATATCAGTTATATTTGTTTAGCATCCAGCAGCATTTCGACAATTAGACCCATTTCCTTATGAACGGGTCGATCTGTGTTACGCTGTATCTCTACAAGTCAAACAGGTAGAAAGTAGCTCAAAGTGTAAAGTACATAGATAGTCCTTGTGGTTTTACAAAATTTTGATTTTGGTCCCTAGCTTTTCATAAGTACACGGATGGTCCCTGTGGTTTGCACTTTGTAACGAATTTAGTCCCCAACCAACAAATCTAAAGGTTTCAAGAGGTCCAAGTTAGGGACTAAATGCGTTACAAAGTGCAAACCACAAGGACCATCCATATAATTTTTGGCAGAAGTTTGGGACTAAATTACAAAGTGCAAATCACTGGGACCATCCATGTACTTTTGGAAAGCTAGGGATCAAATTCAGAATTTTGGAAAACCACAGGGACTATCCGTGTACTTTACTTTAATGAATAAAACTTTCTATCGTTTTATCCAAAAATATACATTATAGTTTATAACTACTAATCATATTTGATACGCTGATTAGTATTGGACAAAAAGTGTTTCGGGTAAACCCAACTCAACGAGTACCAATATTTCATGAATTGATCCGAACCCATTTTGATGAATAAATTTAAATATAAAAAATACGCAGTTTGTCGTCTTTACTAGCATCCATTGATGCATTACAAAGTGCAATACGCTTAACGACTCTTTTTCTTTTGTGTTTTCTAGCAATGAGGGACGATGTTCGGAGCAGAAACTCAACAAATTATTAAGCGAAATATCAGCGTTGAATGAAAAGAACAAACATATGGAAAACGAGCTGAAAGAGATGCAAGAAAAATATTCAGAAGTCAGTCTAAGATTTGCTGAGGTGGAAGGTGAAAGACAAGAACTGGTAATGGCCTTGCGTAATCTGCGAAACGGTAAAGGGAAATAATACGATTGTAGATGTGCGACGCATAAAAGTGTAACAGTTATGAACAGAAAAATGATAAAGGTTACAAGTAATATTTTGTTTGGAAATTATATCACACAGCATGCACAACCAATAACAAATTAAATACAACATTATTTCTTTTTATTTTGTATGTCTTTCATCTAATGTTGAGTAATGACACTGCTAAGTAACTTAAAAATCTTACAGCAAAATGTTCAATGCATGAAACATCACAATCTACCTTCAGAGTTTGATCAGTCTCATCACTCCGGATCGGTTGGCCTTGAAAGTCTCATAAGGTTTATTTGTAATGCATAAAACCTCATAAACAATTTTATTCAAGAAATAGATTACTACTGGGAAAATATGATTTTTGTAATCATATTGAGCAATATTTGAAGCCCTGTGGAAATTTGTTGATTTTGCACGTAAGACCACCATCTGTAATGGTTAATGCCCTCTAAAGGGCACTTTCCGTCACATCAGTATCATAACGCCCCTTCAAAAAATGTGTAATGGTTAACGTCCTTTAGCGCACTTTCAGTCATTACTTTCCAAATTTTTTTCTTCTCATTTGGCGTTATACGAGAGACGTCCCTCCCTCTTCATGCCCTTGTAAGACCATCAGTAATGGTTAATGTCCGTTAAGGGATTCTTTTTATCACCATCATACGTCCCTTTAAAAAATTGTGTAATGGTTAATGCCCTTTGAATCATTACTTTCCGTTTTGTTTTCTCTCATTTTGACATTATACTAGAAACGCCCAGGAGCGGTGTTGGGGGTGTTATCAAACCCCTTCACACCTCTATAATGCCCCATTATGCATGGCCTAACGCTCAGGAAGGCAGTGTTCGGAATGTTATCAAGCCTCTTCACGCCTCTATAATGCACATTACACATGGTCCAAGTAGCTGGATTCTATTTTAACCAAATGTGACATGTAAACTATTTAAAAAAAAAATTAGTTTTGGACGGTTTCAGGTAGTTTTGACCCATTAGATGGTAATATTTTTGGGTGCAGAAAAGAGAAGTCATCACTTAACATAGTGATAGCACCATGATCAGAATCAATCATATCCACTTTATTAGTGTGGGTGCCTAACTTGTCCACTAGGACGACGCAACATCATCTGCGCATAAGATATTTGGTTTTTACTAAAACACATTGACTTTTCGATATTGTTAGATACTTCAGCTTCTAAAATTCCTAAAACTATGCGAGTTAACAGTTTCCGGAGGATCCCATGTCTCTAGTTGAGTTTGCACTGCAGCATGTGTGATTCGATTCAATATTATCTATCTCATCACATGAATGCGAACAAAAAAGCTGCAAGTTAATTCTCAGGTGTAACACCTCGAAAATTTACGTCCTATAATGTATTGACACGTGTCATAAGTTTTGAACGCGTGCAAGAATGATCTTGAAGGACTAAAGTTGACAAACAGTGAAACTGTGTAAATATAAGGGTTCAAAGTGTCAACAATGAATAAATATACTTTACAATAACCCTATATAATGTTTATAACCTTAAACGAATGGATCATGGATCATACGAAGCGAATTGTGAAAGAAAGTGAGAGATTACAAACTACAGGGGTTAAATGTGTCAACAGGTTTAAGTTATACCTCTGAGTGACCTTTTGACAAACCCGAAGTTTTGTAACGATTAATTATGCTCACTAGAATGTACCACAAAAATTTCATGAAGTTTCGTTATCGTATGAGCAAGTTGTGATAAAATTCGTGTGCAAGGGTTAGAACCGTCAACATTGAAATTTAGGGCTTTTCGGGTGATCACAAAGTTACCCAGGGACTTGACAAAGAGGGTATAAGTATTAAAGCCCCTATATATAAATATCAAAGCCTTAAAATGCAAGAAACATCATGAAAACGACCTTTCGGGGGACTAGGGGCCAAAGTGCAATTAAAGAAACATGTGTGACCTGATCCGAAGGGCCACGCGGCCCGCCTCCTATATGTGAACATCTAATGCGGGCCGCCTGCGACCTGCAGATGCAGAAAACATTGGCAGCTGTCTGTTGGTGTCTTTTAACCGACTTAAATCCCATTTCTTGATACCTTGGGCTGCCCTAAGGTGGTTTTTAGCATGTAGGACACATGTTGGTCATATGGTAACAATCCTAGACCTAGGTGTTGATCATCCGTGAAGTTTGAAAACCATAAAAGACCACAATTCTTGCATCCATCATTCATTTCATCCTCTGAGCATTTCTGGATCATTCAAGCAGGCCACAAGCATTCCATATAATCCATTAGACGTGTGTAAGTGCCTTTGATCCTTCTAAATTCATTTATGCTTAGTTTTTTAGCCTAGAAATCAAACCGTCGTAACTACGGTTTGACTTTCCGATAAATCACAATCGGTCCAGAGTTTAGTCGAATCAAAAGTTGTTATAAGTTGGTATTTATATGGGTAATAAACCCCTAAAAGGTCACCCACTGATTCCAATCTTAACCATGTCGTTTGTCGAGTCAAAGGTTGTCCGAAAAAGTCAACAGAAACCTTAATCGCACATTTAATGATACGAAAGGCGTGTAACCTGTTTTATCAGTCATATAACTTGAAAATAAGTATAATAACTTGTCTACACTTGTTTGATTCGACAACTTTATGTTTTGAACCGATTCGGAACCGAGAGACGCAAAAGTTTGACTTTTGCTTTGACCTCAGTTCTGACCCGGTTTAAATAGATTTAGACATGCCTTAAGGTTCCATTAGGACCTAGTTACATGTGCGTATAAGCCTCTGCGTTTATACCACTCGAATCTCTAATCGTCCGATGTTTCCGTTAAACGCCTAAATAATGACCATAATGCCCTTATGACCTCAGAACGAGATTTTAGAAAATGTAAAAGTGCAAAAGTCTTTAATACTGATTATTGAACATGTCTGCAAAATTTCACGTCAATCGGAAGTCTAGATTAGGAGTTATGCTTAATGGCGTATTTATAAACATGTTTATTAATTAAACGGCGCCATTAGCGTAAAACCTATCTAAACTCAGTTTTGACACCAAATCTTTTACACACTGATGTTAAATAATATTTTAGGATTTTTGAAGATTTTTAATTATTTTTAAACTAATCATAAGCTAGGAGTATCGCCTTAATTCGGTAAATACCGAATATGCCCTTTTCGGCCATAAAATGAGTTTTACAAATCCTTTTGATGCAAATCCAATTGCTACTGATTTTAAATATTAAATGGAGTGTTTTGAACCTGTTTAACTGATCAGGAAACTCAGAATCCTATTTTAACCCGTACGTCGCTTAAAACGACTTTATACGCGTATTATACGCATAGTTAGAATTTAAAACTATTTTGGCATATAAGACTTATAACCAAATATTATAACCTGTTAAAATAAACCATTTTACTGATTTAATCAGACCCGGATCACAGAAGATAAATTCATTCCTTTTATAACCTTTAAAATGACCAAAATACCCCTACGGGGCTTATATTGAGATTAAACTCGTTTTGGGCATTATGGAAGGTATCCTACTGATATCACAACATATTTAAGGCATGATAACTTAGGAAACCTGTTTAGGACTCTTATGGTTACCCGTTACGCTTCGTACGCGTTCGGTTCGGTTTATGTAACTAGTTTACATAAATTAGCCGAAACGGGTCAAACCTTATCGGTTTTATCTCAAAATCCAGAATGTGTATAATATACCCATATTATACAAGTCTCCGAACTTGTCGGCTCTAAATCACATTCCATTCCAGTCTTCGCCTTATCATGCGTTTGAACCGTATCTTCCTTTTGAAAACTAACCGGTCTAAGTCATGACTTAATTAAAGACCCGTTAGGATTCTAATAGGTTATTAAAAACCTTCGTTCCAGATTTAGGAGCCCAGTAAAAGCTATCTGTACTTGCTGATTTGATACGGCTGGGATTGAATTTATATTTAGCTCAGGTAAATACTTTTAACTTATTTCCCTATACGGGCTTGGGGTACGGTATATAAAATACCGCTTGGTCGGGCATTGAACGTTTAATCTTATTATGGTTAAATCATTGAGATGTCTCCGTTTAATTTGTTTTGTTTACTTAAAGCCTTTGGGGGTTAATGACCGTTGTCCCGGATATCCCTGGCATCATTCTACGAATGGCCACGAACTCAGCACCGGGCGTAGGCGTACGCTTCGGTGTCTCATCTACATAATGTGGTGTGTCCATTAATCTTTACCCCGGCTCGATCCGGGCTACTGAACGCATAAGGAACATGTAAATCCTGTACAAGTTTATATATTAGATAAGTATCCCAAGTTATAAAAATATTATTTGTGCCTTGTGCCTTAAATCCATTTTCTTAAACTCTTTTCAAAATGAGTCGGTTGATTGTATTTACCAGTGTAAACTGACGTATTTTCCCAAAAAGGCTAAGTGCAGGTACTAATCGGAATTGGCTGGCTACTCCTAGCATCAATAAAGAGTCTCGCAAGCTTAGATGCCTAATGTCTGTTGAACAGTGTTATTTTATTTATGATCCGCCTGTGGATCCTTTACTTCCGTTGTAATACTTTGATGTTACACTATTAAGGATTGTAATATATTTATCCTTTTGCTTCCGCTGTGCATTTAAATATTGTGTTGTTTGACTATGATGTTGCCAACCACGTCACGTTACTCCCCTACCGGGCCCACCGGTGACACGTGGAAATTCGGGGTGTGACAGGTTGGTATCAGAGCCAACATTGAGTGAATTAAACACTATCTTTCTGTGTTTAATCTCAATGACACATTAGCACATTCCTTGACCTTCTGAGTCTAGACTTAATATAGGAATACTCTCAATCCTCATCTGGAAATTTTTTTTTCTTCCAAATCTTTATATATTGGATACGTCGCCAAGCGAAGAAGCCATAATAGGAATCCTTCACACCTGAAGCCTTATATTGCTGACCTTCGTACAGCGGCTAGGATGAAACGTGCAACCAAGGAGAAAGCATTCAGGAATTGAATAAAGAAGAAACTCCTTTGCTAAAGATCATTTCCTCAATAGTCCTTATAAGGACGTATTTATCTTTTCAGTCCCTTCGAGGACAACATTATTCCTTTCAAGTCCCGCTTAGGGCAACTCTGTACTTTTATTTTTAAATAATGGATTTTTTTTCAATTTTCGTATTTAGTCTATTGATTTAGAAATCATAGCTTATATCATCCTATAAGATGATCATATTATAACCATCCCTTAGAAGGGAAGTGCCTACGGGCTATAACGTATTGTCCATCTGAGACACTGACATTGAGATCTTTATGATTCCTTGTCTATGGTGGTGAGCTCTGCTCAAGCCTATTAGCCTAAATGATCAATGTGATCATGACTAATATGTCTCTGACATTGTGATCTTTATGATTCCT
Organism: Helianthus tuberosus; assembly: GCA_030545235.1. Lineage (NCBI taxonomy): Eukaryota > Viridiplantae > Streptophyta > Magnoliopsida > Asterales > Asteraceae > Helianthus > Helianthus tuberosus. Next base: position 92,475,297 of record CM060403.1, on the reverse strand, counting down.
TGTCTATGGTAGTGAGCTATGCTCAAGCCTATTAGTCTATATGATCAATGTGATCATGACTAATATCACTAATATGATGATCATATTATCGACATCCTTAGTAATGAAGTGCCTACTGGCTATACTTTATAATATTGTCACTACGACAATGACAGTAGTAGTCTTCGACTCTCTGTCCAGTAAAGGTAATGAAATATGTTCAAACCTTAATGCCTCGATTCTCTGAAATCATGGCTTATAAATTAAACTCGTCTACGTGACTAAGCCTTTTGTACTATTACTAGATTATAATTTAGGATTAATAGTGAAAATCCTGAATAAGATAAATATCATTCTCTTCCTGTCAGTTTAAATATTAAAAGAGAATCTTAAAAGGTTTGACCTAGCCTGAATGTTATTGTAGACCTTGCTAAGATGGTAAAACCTGGTTAAAAAGAGATTCAGATCATTGTTAACACTTTAAAATGTGTTGACACTCCCGACAACAGTGATATGATAAAATCACACTTGTCATCCCTATATTAAGATTTTTCCATATCTCTTAGCTAGTGTAAGTGATCAATAGGAATCATGACTGGTAAACGTCGAGCATGATGTACGCATCAAAACATCCATTTGGGATGTGTACCTATGGAAAAAGGTGTATATATGAAAAGATAGTTAGTATTTCATAAAGTCTTGTCAAGACAAGGAACTATGGAATTTTCCGATCCAAAGGAATCATCGATTATGTCTTAGATTTTTCCCTAATGACAAGGCCCCTGTGCCATCAAGAGTCCTTGGGAACAAGCTCTTGTGCGATATAAAATGTCAATACGACATTGACAGTCGTGATTTATGTCCCCTGTCTAATAAATATGAAGGATTATATTCTGTTTACAAGCCAAGGATGGTTTACTTACAAACCTAGGCAGAACATAATCAATTAACTTAAGTACTATCTATTGGCTTATATGGTTTATTTACACCATGGCTAATTAGTCATTAAATTCGACAATTCGCCATATACTTAAAGCAAATTATTACTTCTTGGTTTGTAGCCTCAAAGCTCACCATGGCTGACTACTCTGAAGCTCACAATTGCCCAGTTGATCAGAATGATGATGTAAGACTGAACATAACGAGCACCGAGTTAAAGGCTGTGTTAAATACAGCCATAAATAACGTTGTAGATCGTGTACTGAAGGATCACAAGCGAAAGGGCAATAATACCCCAATGCAAATTTGTAAAAAGGGTAAGACCGGTTTAAACTATAACCAGTCCAAGCCAAAGGAGGCTAAACCCGAATGTAAGATTTGCGGGAAGAAGAGACACTTCAGTAAATGTATATATGAACAGATCAGGGGATGTGGTATCTGTAAAGAGAGGAATCACAAGACCCATGAATGCAAGGGATTGAAAAACAACCAACAGTCAGGTGAAAAACCCAGATGTAAGATCTGCAGGAAGCAACATGTTGGAAAATGCACAATCGACCCACGTACTAATTTATGTGGAATTTGCAAAACCAAGGGTCACAAGGCCTTGGATTGCAAGAAATTGGAAGATGCGACCTGTCATGGCTGTGGCAAAAAGGGCCATATCAGTACTAATTGCCCTACGGCTGCCAAGGGAAAAGCAATTAAGTCTGGATCTAACAAGGGTAATCAGCGAACAGAGGGAAAGCCAAGGTGCTCGACTTGCCAAAAACGCCACTTTGGAAAATGCAGGCTTGAGACCCAGTCTCAATCAGGATTACCTGCATGTGGGTTATGCAAGTCTAAAGACCACAAGACGATAGAGTGCAAGAAGATAAAGGATGCAACATGCTTCAACTGCCATGGTAAGGGGCACATTAAGACCAACTGCCCTAAGTATGCTAAAAAGCTTGAGGAAGTTAAAAAGACCAAAACCGAAAACTCCCAAATGGATACTCAAGAGGCTATCCAAGATGACAAGGTCACAGCAGGTACTTTCTCTATCAATAACGCTCATGTTAGAGTATTATTTAATTCAGGTTCAGATAAGTCTCTCATAGACAATAGATATTGTAAATCATTAAATCTGCCTGTTAACAACGCTAAGCGTTAAGTATAAAGTAAAATTGACCGATAACACCTCGGAGACTAATTCAGCAATATTAGATGGATGTTTTATATTCATTAAGAAGTATCCTTCTCCGCTGTCCTTGTTCCGTTAATAAGAGGACTCTATATAGTAATAGGTAAGGATTTGTCGTCTTGTGACCAAGCCCATATGGTGGGTGATAAGAAGCAGTTAATTATCAAGACTGTCATTTTGAAGGTTTGCTTCGGATCAGAAGATCCAAGCGGCCCGCGTAAGCCCTAAATGATACCTTACGCGGCCCGCGTCAGACTCCCAGAGAAAAAAAAAATGGTGGAACCGGCCGTCCCCGGAATCGAACCTGGGTCTAGGCCGCACCCTTTCGCGCGCCTAGCCAACCGAGCTAGGTGCCTAGTTTGTGAAAATTTCCAACCTAATTAATTATAAGCACATGTACAATAACTTCCTTACTTCTTACTATAAGTCAACTACTTATCCTCCTTATGTTGACTAAGTTTTAGAATCCAAAATTTTTCCTCTATGTTTTAATTACTCTTGGCTTGCTTATGTTGACTAAACGCTAGAAAGGATGAAGTAGAAACCATTAAGTATATCAGTGTTAGGCTAGAAAGGACATGGTAAGGTATACATCACAGTCAATACTCTTAATGAGTAAGGACATTAATGAAATCCTCAAGTAGGATCCTCTTATACATTGTGGAACGGTCCAAGTTTTAAGGACCTTATTAGAAAAACCTGATACCCGTTTCGCGAAAAAGGGAAAAGACGGAATAAGAATTTTCTGACTCTCGCCATAAAAGTTCTAGACTGTCGACAGTGTGTCGCAAATTTTAAATTCATTGGCTGAGATAGTACCCTATTAAAGCACATAATTATTAGTGGTTAGCATTGGCAACAAGAGGGCACATTAAGGTTTAAAAACCTACTCATTAAAAATCCATTATGGATCTACCTCAGCTACCCACGTTATAATGATTAAGAAGTAATCAGTCAAAGTTGAGACCGCCCTAAAGTTATCTAAGATTTTACAGCTAAGTTAGAAGGATTATTAATGGAGGCGTTTAACCCTCCTGTTGAATAATTAGAAACAGCTCACATTGTAAATTTCACCAGATAAACCCTTATTTGTGAATTTATTGCTATAAATTACATGTGGTTTCGGGTGCTGTTAAGTCTCTCACCAGACCATAAGCTTAACAAACTTTTGATTTCATAAGAACTTCGGATATTAAAGATAAGATATGATTTACCAATGGAATCTTTAATAATCCTCTCTCCCATCCTCGGAGATAATCCTTTCATAAGAATCTGGAGTACTCTTCCTCAAAAAGAGTACGACAATGTATATTATTTTATTTTATTATTTTCTCATTGTTTTCTATCGCCTGCGAATGCCAAACTATGTTTGATAAAAGTGCCATATGAGGAGTGGCGTATCCTAGTGTGTCCCATAGATTGCTTTCATGCCTGATCAGTATGGAGGTTTAATGCATGGAACCTCTGAGATATCCCAATAGTCATATCGTACTAAAGTCGACTAGTAGTATTCAAAGAAGATATCCCGAATGAAATTGTCCAAGTAAATGTTCCCGACTAAAGAACTCGTGGACTCGTAACATAAATGTGTCACTTAATTGACACAAACAATGATGGATGAACTGGAGCCTGAGATTTGTAAAAATCTCTGTAACCTCCTTATATCTTGTTTATCTTCTCCTAAGATTACCTGGTTTATCCCAGAGAGGCAGGTAGAGTTAAGATTTATATCCTATTTAGGGCTGTATTATCATGAAATCTCCAAGACGGCTAGTACCATCATTCGAAGAATCGAAACCCTGATTAACTAAGTTTTTAGGGGTTCATATGGTCTAACTCAATATCCTGAGAATACGGGATAGTCCATGATGAAAGACGGTTCATTTTGCTTATGCATTATTTACCGCAACCCTAATTAGGCAACGATTAAGAATTTGCCATCAACTGCCCAGAATCGTCGATCTGTTCGACTAACGGCAAGGATTAGCTATTCCCTAAACAGTAGCTAAGCAGTAGTTGGAATAACCATCTCACCTTAAGATAAGATTTTCTATAATAATTGATATGTAAGTATTAAGGCTACTCCTTTGGAGACCTTGTATAGATGGAATGTTAAATGTCTAGTGTTAGATAGAGAATTGGTAAGTCCAATTATCAAGATCTGAAAGTTGCCTGGGGGACAACAAATAAGATTATACAAATCAATAATTGATTGTAGGTTGCCAGTATACGGCAAGAAATCAAGGAGTTATGAAAATAGCAAACTTTCTAAGTTCTTGTTAAGGAAAATGGTTTAACAAAAGATATCACCCAGGAAGGGTGTACCAAAATTTGTGAAATTATCAGGCTAGTTAAGCTCTGAATATATGGAAATCCTTCGAAAGAAATCGAATGTATCAAGATCAAGTAGCTTGTAAGCTAAAACCTATTTAAGGTGTTTGGCGGAGCTCGAAATACATTGCACACTAATGACTGAAGGAGGTGTTCCGCCAATAAGTCAAGGAGCACTATCACATAATGATATGCAGAATTATGATGCGATGAGCATCCTGTATCGATTGAGGATCGACAGGTCAAGAAGCTCCAAAAGGATACATACGCCTAATGTAAGAGCCACTTTGGGAGCTTGGAAAGACTCCAGATACGCTATAAAAGTTAAGTCCCTTATGCGACAAAGAGTACTTCCAGCATTTTAACAAATCTCGAGGTCGAGATTTCTTTTAAGGGGGTGAGGATGTAACACCTCGAAAATTTACGTCCTATAATGTATTGACACGTGTCATAAGTTTTGAACGCGTGCAAGAATGATCTTGAAGGACTAAAGTTGACAAACAGTGAAACTGTGTAAATATAAGGGTTCAAAGTGTCAACAATGAATAAATATACTTTACAATAACCCTATATAATGTTTATAACCTTAAACGAATGGATCATGGATCATACGAAGCGAATTGTGAAAGAAAGTGAGAGATTACAAACTACAGGGGTTAAATGTGTCAACAGGTTTAAGTTATACCTCTGAGTGACCTTTTGACAAACCCGAAGTTTTGTAACGATTAATTATGCTCACTAGAATGTACCACAAAAATTTCATGAAGTTTCGTTATCGTATGAGCAAGTTGTGATAAAATTCGTGTGCAAGGGTTAGAACCGTCAACATTGAAATTTAGGGCTTTTCGGGTGATCACAAAGTTACCCGGGGACTTGACAAAGAGGGTATAAGTATTAAAGCCCCTATATATAAATATCAAAGCCTTAAAATGCAAGAAACATCATGAAAACGACCTTTCGGGGGACTAGGGGCCAAAGTGCAATTAAAGAAACATGTGTGACCTGATCCGAAGGGCCACGCGGCCCGCCTCCTATATGTGAACATCTAATGCGGGCCGCCTGCGACCTGCAGATGCAGAAAACATTGGCAGCTGTCTGTTGGTGTCTTTTAACCGACTTAAATCCCATTTCTTGATACCTTGGGCTGCCCTAAGGTGGTTTTTAGCATGTAGGACACATGTTGGTCATATGGTAACAATCCTAGACCTAGGTGTTGATCATCCGTGAAGTTTGAAAACCATAAAAGACCACAATTCTTGCATCCATCATTCATTTCATCCTCTGAGCATTTCTGGATCATTCAAGCAGGCCACAAGCATTCCATATAATCCATTAGACGTGTGTAAGTGCCTTTGATCCTTCTAAATTCATTTATGCTTAGTTTTTTAGCCTAGAAATCAAACCGTCGTAACTACGGTTTGACTTTCCGATAAATCACAATCGGTCCAGAGTTTAGTCGAATCAAAAGTTGTTATAAGTTGGTATTTATATGGGTAATAAACCCCTAAAAGGTCACCCACTGATTCCAATCTTAACCATGTCGTTTGTCGAGTCAAAGGTTGTCCGAAAAAGTCAACAGAAACCTTAATCGCACATTTAATGATACGAAAGGCGTGTAACCTGTTTTATCAGTCATATAACTTGAAAATAAGTATAATAACTTGTCTACACTTGTTTGATTCGACAACTTTATGTTTTGAACCGATTCGGAACCGAGAGACGCAAAAGTTTGACTTTTGCTTTGACCTCAGTTCTGACCCGGTTTAAATAGATTTAGACATGCCTTAAGGTTCCATTAGGACCTAGTTACATGTGCGTATAAGCCTCTGCGTTTATACCACTCGAATCTCTAATCGTCCGATGTTTCCGTTAAACGCCTAAATAATGACCATAATGCCCTTATGACCTCAGAACGAGATTTTAGAAAATGTAAAAGTGCAAAAGTCTTTAATACTGATTATTGAACATGTCTGCAAAATTTCACGTCAATCGGAAGTCTAGATTAGGAGTTATGCTTAATGGCGTATTTATAAACATGTTTATTAATTAAACGGCGCCATTAGCGTAAAACCTATCTAAACTCAGTTTTGACACCAAATCTTTTACACACTGATGTTAAATAATATTTTAGGATTTTTGAAGATTTTTAATTATTTTTAAACTAATCATAAGCTAGGAGTATCGCCTTAATTCGGTAAATACCGAATATGCCCTTTTCGGCCATAAAATGAGTTTTACAAATCCTTTTGATGCAAATCCAATTGCTACTGATTTTAAATATTAAATGGAGTGTTTTGAACCTGTTTAACTGATCAGGAAACTCAGAATCCTATTTTAACCCGTACGTCGCTTAAAACGACTTTATACGCGTATTATACGCATAGTTAGAATTTAAAACTATTTTGGCATATAAGACTTATAACCAAATATTATAACCTGTTAAAATAAACCATTTTACTGATTTAATCAGACCCGGATCACAGAAGATAAATTCATTCCTTTTATAACCTTTAAAATGACCAAAATACCCCTACGGGGCTTATATTGAGATTAAACTCGTTTTGGGCATTATGGAAGGTATCCTACTGATATCACAACATATTTAAGGCATGATAACTTAGGAAACCTGTTTAGGACTCTTATGGTTACCCGTTACGCTTCGTACGCGTTCGGTTCGGTTTATGTAACTAGTTTACATAAATTAGCCGAAACGGGTCAAACCTTATCGGTTTTATCTCAAAATCCAGAATGTGTATAATATACCCATATTATACAAGTCTCCGAACTTGTCGGCTCTAAATCACATTCCATTCCAGTCTTCGCCTTATCATGCGTTTGAACCGTATCTTCCTTTTGAAAACTAACCGGTCTAAGTCATGACTTAATTAAAGACCCGTTAGGATTCTAATAGGTTATTAAAAACCTTCGTTCCAGATTTAGGAGCCCAGTAAAAGCTATCTGTACTTGCTGATTTGATACGGCTGGGATTGAATTTATATTTAGCTCAGGTAAATACTTTTAACTTATTTCCCTATACGGGCTTGGGGTACGGTATATAAAATACCGCTTGGTCGGGCATTGAACGTTTAATCTTATTATGGTTAAATCATTGAGATGTCTCCGTTTAATTTGTTTTGTTTACTTAAAGCCTTTGGGGGTTAATGACCGTTGTCCCGGATATCCCTGGCATCATTCTACGAATGGCCACGAACTCAGCACCGGGCGTAGGCGTACGCTTCGGTGTCTCATCTACATAATGTGGTGTGTCCATTAATCTTTACCCCGGCTCGATCCGGGCTACTGAACGCATAAGGAACATGTAAATCCTGTACAAGTTTATATATTAGATAAGTATCCCAAGTTATAAAAATATTATTTGTGCCTTGTGCCTTAAATCCATTTTCTTAAACTCTTTTCAAAATGAGTCGGTTGATTGTATTTACCAGTGTAAACTGACGTATTTTCCCAAAAAGGCTAAGTGCAGGTACTAATCGGAATTGGCTGGCTACTCCTAGCATCAATAAAGAGTCTCGCAAGCTTAGATGCCTAATGTCTGTTGAACAGTGTTATTTTATTTATGATCCGCCTGTGGATCCTTTACTTCCGTTGTAATACTTTGATGTTACACTATTAAGGATTGTAATATATTTATCCTTTTGCTTCCGCTGTGCATTTAAATATTGTGTTGTTTGACTATGATGTTGCCAACCACGTCACGTTACTCCCCTACCGGGCCCACCGGTGACACGTGGAAATTCGGGGTGTGACATCAGGCTTGCAGCACTTCTTCAAATATCTGCAAAAACAATGAAAAAAATCATTAACTAATTGGTTGATAAAAGAAGATTAATACATGAAGAAACACATGAGACTTAATATCTATAAAAACAGTTTCAAAGAAGTGCATATATATTGTGACTGCAGAGGTATATGTCATCTGAAGTAGAATAAGTTTGTGAGTGACGATTAAGTCGCTAAGAGTGTTTAATGGTTTTGTCACCAAACATCTGTTCACAATGTAGCTTGAGAAAAATGTGAGGTGTTTATATCAAGTAATGCACATTTCTCAAATGCCAATGGGATTAATTGGTTCTCTATGGCATTTTTCGTGTATGTAGCGGTTAATTCCTAAACTAGTCTCTACTACTTCCGGTGAGAAAATTTTCTAAGCCTTAACCAAACTGACATCTTCAAAAACTTATCTAGAGATGCAAACTACAATACTGCATGTTGCTAAACTAGTTACTTCTTCAACATCTCAACCATCTATATGTTGTGGGATGTATTGGGGCGCCAACCATGCCACCTCAGCCGGGTGCTAGGTGTTCACACAGCCATGGGGAGAGAGGGTGGCATGAAGGAAGGACGTTGATCGATGGTTGAACAATGTTGTAATGGGGAGAGGGCGCCATGGGGCGTGTTCAGTATCACAGGGTTTAGAGATGGGAAATGTAAAAAGGCTTTGTGTCTTACCTGACGACTATATTACAACACTTCTTTTTTTTCTTTTTCCCTTGAGGCCCCAATAAAGCATCCCCCAATGAATAGTCTCACATTTAATTAATTTGATAATGATGTAGAAGAGAAACTTGTGTCAAATTATGGTCTCAATTTTTAATTTGATAATGATGTAGAAGAAACATAAATTATTATTCAAATGGTCTGTCTCCAAATTAATGATAAGGAAGTTCACAAGGAGAATTCAAAATAGGATGGGCCTTTTAAAAACATTAAGGCACAATAAAGAGGATAATTATTAGCTTTAACAAATGCATCAATTTCAAGTGCCATAATTGTCAAAGTTTAAGACAATCCGTAGGGAGTTTTTGGGCATTTTTTCCCTAAAAACGCTTATTCACGCCACACAATCACCCTCTGGCGTTCTTTTTGAAAAAAATTGGGTTAGGCGTCCTTTTTAAAACGCCTCTCGTTTTCTTTGGCCAATAGGTTGTTGCCAACATCAACAACCTTAAAAATGGTTGGATAGATTTTTTTATCTCACTTTTAAATATTTACTTACCTTAAACACCCCATTTACCACTACACAAATTTTAAGATAATGCCCCCATAAAGCCTCCTTGCTGACTGGACCGCCACATGACGCAAAACGTCTAAGGACCTTCCCCTCCCAGTACACATGTTCTAAGACACTTTCCATCAGAGTGAGTGTAGAGATGTAAAATTGTGTATCCACATTATTTCACTCCTACTTAGGAAGCACCATAACACAAGAACTTTACTAGAGTCTTATAATTGGAGTTTCATGAATAAAGAAGGTGCATCATTTGTCCTCATGATAAGTGAAACTCAGGTCATTTATATTCTTTTACTATCATGAATATCAAGAAAACAAATCATATAACGTAAAGAAAGAGTAAATTAGTAAGGATAAATTAAAACGCTTTTGAAAAAAATTATATTAGTTTGACTTTGGACTCGAGCATTTAACATCTTCTGAAAATCATCAAAAGATTTGGGCCACCTGTTGGACAGAGCCTTCTTGACATCCAAGTCTTTTTTGGTTGCCATTTGAGTTTTAATCAAATCATCTGAGACAGTTTTACAACAGAATATTTCATCTTTTAGTATAGATTTTTTTTCTTCAAAAGATTTTATCCTTACTACTACTTTAAATGATCTTTTGTTTTTTTTTTTTAATTAGACTTTATATGATTTGTTTTCTTTATACATGTTAAAACAATAATAGTATGGCAGGGGAAGGTCTTGGATCCACTTTGTCGTAGAGCTCCTCGGGTAATATCTACCGATGAAGAAGCATCATTAGTCTTAACGCAGGAGGTGGACTCCTTTATATAGGCAAAGATCTCAGCCTTTAGGGAAGCCTCCTCAACACCTCATCTTCAATACGGGGTAAGTCTTATCCTCTGAGATGTTGCTGGCGCGGTTTGCCTTGCCTTTTTGGTGGAAGTCTGAATTGTGAGTCTCTAGGTTGCTTTTGCACACTTTTGGATAAAATCCTATCAGTTTGACTTTGCAATATGAGGACTTGTTAAGTGTAAGTAACCGAGCTTCCAGGCTACTGGTCATCTATATGACTGCTTCCAGCTCCGCTGAGTGAGAGCTTTCGGGCACCCACGTCATCCATACATAAGCTCAATGTTGTCAATTAAGGTTGAGATATTAGGCTTCCTTGCTATTTTCTAACTACATTCATCATAGTAAAAGAATAGAAGTTATATGTACTTTCTTATTTAATATTTTGAATAAAAGAAAATCTATACTAAAAGATGAAATATCTTTTATAAACGGGTTATTGGATTTTATCACCCTCAACTATCGGCCTTTACCCTTGCCACCCGCAACTAACATTTTGACACTCGGCACCCCCAACTTGATTTTTTGTTTACACTGGCACCACCCAGTTAAATCTGCACTAACTTGGTTAGTTTTTTGTCCGACATGGCACAGGTTTTGCTGATGTGTACATGATTACGTGGCGCTGATGTGTTATATCCCTCTTCTCCTTCTTCATAACACAAAAAACCTCACAAAAACCCTAATCTCATCTCTCAGAATCATCCACAACCGAATCTGCTCTATAACACAGAACTCTCAACTTTCACCTCCACAACCGAATATGCTTCGGTGTTAACCCTAACTCTGTGACAACCCGTATTTTAGAACCTTTCTTTGCATTTGATGTAACCTGTATGAACGTTATGTGATTCACTAATATGTTTGTTTGCAATGGAATGTTATGTTTGAGTATGTTATGTGTTACGAGATTGTAATATGTATATGTATGTTTAGTCGCACAATACTTGCTTAGTCGCACACACCCTTTTGGGCCGCACACCATGTCCCTACTCACACACTCCTCTCGGCCCACGTTGTTTAAACTCGAGACCAAGGGCAGCCCAAAGAAGGGTTCGACCCACTCCTTTTATACGCATACAAGCACCCATTAATGGGGTTTGTTTTCTCATAATTTGCAACACAAAACCCTAAGCTCTCTCTCTCTCTCTCTCTCTTCTCTTGGAAACCCGACGGCAGCCCCCACTCGAAGTCCTTCCCATCGATCCAACCAACTCATTTAATCATCACGGTTAGTGTTTCACTGTTGTTTGTATGGTAGGTGATGTTGTGATTGCTATGATTGTATGTGATGGCTAGGGTTATTCATGCTAGATGATTTAGTAATAGGAATCCGGAAATATGCATGTGATTATGATGTTAAGATGATTTGGTGTTCATGCGAGTCTGTTTAAGGGTATAAACCAAATCGATTAAAGTAAGGATTTGATGATTAATGATTTCATGATTTAGTGATTGATATGTTTTGCATGATATTGAGGTAGTCTAGGATCGAATACATGCTACTGAATTATGATTCTCGAATGTATGTTGTGTGGTATTGTTGGTGGGATGTTCATAATTTAGGGTGCATGTTAGAATCCAAAATCATTGATTTGGTTATGTAATTGAATGTTATGATAAGTTGTTGTTCTTGATTGGTTATTAATTAGGGTTCACGAGAATCATTTGATAATGCTTGATTGATCGATTAGATGCAAAATAGGAAACTGTTCAAATTGTTTGTAACTGACTTGCATGATTTAAGGAAAAACATAAAATGATCGCACAAGCCCAATCGCACAAGATCGGATCACACAAGATCTGATCGCACAAGGGCATCTCGCACAAGTCAGTCGCACAAGCTAGGTTCCCATATGGTACAACTGTTAAAGCACATGGTATAACCTTTTTAAGCACAATCGCAGAACAGGTTGTGGATCGCACAAGACAGTGCTGATCGCACAACATGTTGGGCCGCACAAGAAAATAAATTGTTAATGTTTATTGCGCCGCACAAGTTATTGGTCAGGGATTTATATTGGATCGCACAACCTGTCGTGGATCGCACAAGTTTGTACGGATCGCACAACACGTTGGGCCGGACAATTATTGGCCTTATTCTTCTGAATCGCACAATTTGGGCTTATGTGTATACTTGATCGATATTGTTAACATGTTTCTATGTGTATGCCATGATCTTTCTGTGTACGTAACTTGTGAGTTTATCTGTAAACATACGTGAATTACTTGAACCTAGACCTAACTCGTATGGTAACCATGTTAGGACGTGGGTGACCCAATTAGCTCAAGTGACCTTTCTGTTTATCTGCCGAGCTAACCTAAGGTGAGTTCACACTTTCTACAAGGCATGGGATTCCCGGTGGTTTGGGAATGGGTTAACGCTTAATAAAGAAACCTGCGTATTCTCCTTGGGTAGAATACGTACTCCCACCCTCTTAAGTGAATGGTGACAACATTGAAACCTGCGTGTTCTCTTAGGTAGGACACGTACTCCCACCCTTTTAACTGAAGGGTGACAACATTGATTGACACTAGACAAAACTCTATCATTAAGTCCCTCATTTTTATATCGACTTAATCGTCGGGCCAATGGCGAACGAGTCATTAGTTAAATAGCGCTATTAGGTTTGACAAGCCTCACACCGTGCCGCAGAGGACGAGCGTGGACTAATGGACTTGGGCACTAGTCAATGATGATAGACATTGACGCATGGCACATAAACATAACTATAGTCAGTAGTCGATATGGTAACGGGTCTAGTGGTTAACATGGGGAAACCCCCACTGGTTATGGTTTGGGAAACAAGGAATTGGACAACTCGTGGTTTTCGAAACAACTTATGGTTTTTGGAACAACACTAAAATGGACAACCAACTGTGAAGTCGCTCAACATTGTTGTTGATTCGTTGTTACATGCCTTGCAGGTTGTTAGGTACTTAGCTGGAGCTTGCACAGGAGGAGTCGTTGTGGTACATGGACATTGAGTGTTCATGATAGACTTATGAACTTTTAAACTTATGATTTAGGTTTTGAACTTATTGCTTCCGCTGATAACTTAGACTTTGTTAAACTGTTTTGACACCAATTATATTGTTTGGTTTGGACTTTTACTTATTTAATTATATTGTTCAATATAATTGGTGGCTGGATCCTGGTCAGTCACGCTCTCTGCGGTGATACTCCGCTTGTGGATTCTGGGGGTGTGACAAACTCCATTACCTACAACCACTTCCTTCTCATCACCAGTTTCAGCAACTAAATCATCCTTATCTTTCCCCACACCATTCGAATTCGATTCAAATTCACTCGAATTCACACTATTCTCCACAAACCCTAAATTATCCTTCACGGCATCATCTCCAACCTCATCAACCTTCTCAGTAACAAACTCCGTAGGCTCTGAAAACGTCTCATCGTTATCCTTATCGTCACCTACATCTACATCTGTATTCAATGGAGTTTCCTTCACAGGAACAAGTGAATTCTCATCCAAAATTGAATCAATAACATTGGAAAAACCCTCGGTTTCATCATTAGAAACAACTTTTAAGCTGCTACTGTTATCAACATCTTTGATAGCATCGATATTAATCATATTATCACCTACGTTAATAGAATTGACACCATTCGTAACATTAACAGATTCAATATGATCAGAAATGGCAGAACTTGATTGAGACGCGTCTTCTGGCTTTGAATCCATGAGTTGTGAATGTGTTAAAGAAGTGGAAATTTGTGAAATTGAAGCAACGAAAAGATGGATAATTATGGTTTATGATAAGATTTTAAATACGGATGGAGATAAGGTTTTGATGTAGGGGGATGAAATTCATCGCAGCCGCTACCCAGATGGATGAATGTGAGGGAGGAGATTAGGGTTTTTGTGGGGATTTCTGTGTTATAAAGAAGGAGAAGTGGGATATAACACATCAGCGCCACGTAATCATGTACACATCAGCAAACCCGTGCCACGTCGAACAAAAAACTAACCAAGTTAGTGCAGATTTAACTGGGTGGTTCTAGTGCAAACAAAAAGTCGAGTTGGGGGTGCCGGGTTGTCACACCCCGACCACGTAAAACAACAAAACATGGCGGAAACGTCGGGGAGTGTTGTAACAGAATCATTGTTTCACAACCATGGAATAAATAATTTCGTTTTATTGAATTAATGAACTCATTGTTTTATTACAAATCAGATAAATACAACTATTATCTTTCAAATTTTAAAGTCGCTAAGGCACGAGTCCATCCTATGTATAGCATGCACCATCAATCATCACATAATAGCACCTGAAACATGTGTAAAAATAGGTACGTCGGCATAAAAATGCCTGTGAGATACATAGGTTTTATTGTAATTAGGATTCATGACTTATAAGTTTAGAAAAAAATTGTTTAACAAAAGTAGTCATGATCCTTGTAAAAGTTTTCTTTTATAAATCATACTAAAATTTATAAGAAATCGGATGATATAAAATAATATTACATAGGAAATTAAATAATTAAGTAAAATGAGTTTGTATAAAATATATTGTTTGAAAAACAATATTTTGATAAAAAGGTTTATAGCATATATAAAAATACACTTTGGTTTTAAGAAAGTCGAATAAGTAATATATTAAAATATATTTCAGTTCCAATGTCGTTAACCCAAGTGTACTAAATAACGCCACGGTATGTAATGTGATGAAAACACTTATATATAAGAAGTACCAGCGGCGTATCTACCATGTTTTCATCATATTACACCCGTCCCGTTATCTAAACACTAACCCAAAACCCAATTGTAAAACAAATAGTATATTAAATATACTTTAGTTGTTAAAATAATAAATTTTCAGTAGTATATTAAAAGTATACTTTGGATTTATAAATAACATATTAAACTATGTTTTGGTTTGAAAATAACATATTAACTATGCTTTAGTTTTGAAAATAACATATTAAACTATGTTTTAATGATTAACAAAATATATGTTGGTTTTGTACATTATCACATATGAGAGCATATCAAATTATACTTTTGGGAGTATAACTAAATATACAAAAATAATGTGATTTAAGAATTCATTCAGACCTAGTGCATCAAAATACACCTTTGAGACTATAGGAATACCACAAAGGCAATCCCTATTTGGATGGAGAAAATAAATTGGTTTCAGACATTCCATGACAACAGGAATGGGGTGTCAAATCCTATAGCGCTATATCATACTACCAATCGGTCTGGTGAACAAAAATAAGTACTATCCAACGATTAATTTTATAATCTTTGAAAAATTAGAGTTTAAACCATAAATAATCATTCAGTTTGTAAAAAGATAAGTACTAATATGTATAATCAATTATAGTTTTGAAAACAAGAACATAACAAATAGGTACACATATTTCACCCCAAAACATTTGAAAACAGTAAAAGAGGGGACTATGTACTCACTTGAGAGTGCTTAGAAGTCTTGAACAACTACCAAGCAAGCTAGAGGGTATACGGAATCAAACGACACCTAATATAGGTAACTACATAAATAAACCGAACCTAAATCGGGAGATCGGATAGGATGAGGTCTCGTAAACCAAATGAGTGTGGGAACTCATACGATATGGTTTAACAAGGCCTACATACTAAAAGGAAACCTAACCTAAGTGCTTACGACCCATTACGACCCGTTTAGGTAGCTTATGCTACTTTAACGCGTCGTTCGCGCAAAACGCGTTCGGACCGCCTAACTAGTCCTATGACAAGTATTATATGCCCTAACATACTTAATTATGTTACATAATAAGTTAAATGACAAAATTTTGGGTTACATATGCTTAAATATCAATTATGCATAAAAAGGGTATTTTGGTAATTTTCCTAAGGCATATAAACTACCTATCATACAACTACTTAAATGAAGTGACCATAAGGTATAACCTCGGAAGGTTATTCCCTATACAACTATGGTCACCTAATGTGTTTGGTAGGATCCTAAAGATCGACCAAACGGGTCTAGTTCATAAGTCTAAGCGGTTGTTTAGACCGCTTGACTTACGACTCTACATAAGCACTAAACTAAAAGTGACGAGCTAAACATGTTTAAAACTTGTTTAACAAAGTTTAAAAACAGGTTTGGTATCAAAACAAACGGTTTTGATACCTAAAAGTAGTTTGGTTACAAAATACGCAAGAATGTGCATTTTGGCCGAAACTACGACTCGTCACTACACCTAGATAACGTGGTAATCAGTAGGTATAGTCACTAGGGACTATAACCATCGTGATTACGCTCACGTTATGAAGTTCAAACGAACTTCGCGTTGACCATAAACTGGTCAATGCAGAAAGTCAAACACAGTTTGACTTTCGGACTCGAAAAGCCATAAAAGAACGAAAGAGGACTTACAAAGGGTCCAAATAGATTTGATTCTAAGTATTCTCAGGTAGGTAGTGAATAATCACAACCACTTAGAGAAATTCTCAGATCAAATGTGAGGAAAATGGAATGGGGACATGGCCTTATATAGTTTTTCGCAAACCGTTAGGATCATTTCTTGGCAAGGAGGGAATGATCTTGGCTATACAATTGTCAAAGAATGATTGGGGGACTTGTTCTCCACACAAACCAGCCCATAGCATGAAAAACCAGAGATCAAAACCATCAAAAACGAGCTGGAAGACCAGGTTCAATGTTTCTGATCTGCAAGTCTGACGCGCCCCGCATAAGGATTAGCCTTACCTTACACGGCCCGCCTGGACTACTTTCCAGAAATGACAATTTAGCCCCTGAACTTGAGAAACTTGTGTTTTGATGCATTTTTGACACGTTTAAGCCCTGTTAACCTCATTTCAAGGCTATAAAATGAAGTTAAAGTATAGGGAACTTAAAATATGTTCAAAAACATCTCGGATGTCGGCTCGTTTGGTCATACGGTTGCGTTGTTCGGTTAATTACGACGGAAGTCGTAACGAACGCAAAAACGATCCAAATTAAGCGACGAGTGAAATTTTATCATGCCAAACACTAAAATAAAATATTTTAATGCTTACATAAATTTTTGGATGTCCGGATATATTCAGAACGTAAGATATGCGCGAAAATGCAAACTTGTGCACTTTTTGACGCTTTTAGTCCCTATTGATCAATAAAGTTTATTTTAGCATTCCGAACCCCTCAAAGCCTATTTATAAGATATGTAAAGGATATTTAGGGTATGTTTAACTTATGATCAAGTTCCGGAATGTTCGTTACCATACAAATCGGTATAGTTTCGCAGTTTGACACAATTAGTCCCTGCGATCGAACAAACTTGATTTCAACACACCAAACCATCCAAAACATATTTCTAAGTTATGTGAAGGTTATTTAAGGTATGTTAAGCCTATTTCACTATTCCGGAGCGTTTGTTGCATTAAACTGGTTATATTTACGCATCAGTGCGCGTATAACCTTCCAGAAAGCGATTTAAAGCTTGAAATCGAACAAGAATTGATATGTGCAAACGATACACATATTTTTACAAATCCCAAGTATGAAATACGATATTTATTTGGTTTGGTATTTGTTTGATGGTTGACGTGACACAGGTGTCACAGTCTCCCCTACTTTAGGAAATTTCGTCCCGAAATTTAATTTTAGAGGAAACTTGTGAAGACAACTGTGATGGTTTCGCTTTCAAATAATCCATTGAACCCTAAATAAAACTCTGGGCCATGATTGGATTCTTAGCGAAATTGTCAACCCTCAAAGTGAAGTCCTTGTAGTAGCAAAACATGGAGTTTCGGACTATGGACAGGAGAACGTTTCTCATAAAGACTTATCATAGGAAACTTGTGTGTGTTTAAATTCAGAATTGGGGAGTGTAAGATAAAATGACATCGGTCAAGGTCCAGGACTTCTCCCGTATCATTATTCTTGTCACTATAGGTCTTAACACATGACAAAACTTGTTGTGGTTTCTGTGCACTGAATTCCATAATTATGTATGCATCCATAATTACGCAATTCCTTGCACAGTCTTCACAGTTTATTTCATAATGCGTAGAGTAAAAATCAATTGAATAAACATGAAATGACTTGACTAGGCCACCAAAGGATCTTTTTAACTAGATCAACGAACGATCTTTTTAACTAGATCAACACATGATCTTCTTAATTTGACCGTTGTATAATCTTTTTAAATAGACCACTTAAAGAGATCTTTTCAATTATATCATCACATGATATTCCTAACCAGATTTGTAAATCAATCTGTTTAACTAGACCACTCAAGGGGTCCGATTATAGAATAGTACTTTATAATCCAAGGGACTTAACTACAACGTAGAAGTCCATTAAGGATTTAAGATAGTACCTTTAGATATCCCACTATGAATCCCCCATATGAGATATGGAAGATTCTATGAGGATTTGGACAATGAAAACTCAGATTACACAAAAACACAAAACATAAGAGGAATCACATAAGCACATATAATCACATAATTAGTCAACTTGATCTTTAATTTGTTATCTCAGGGCACGGATATTTAAAGCACACCAGGAATCCAATCCGTGGATTTCATTTGGCACTTTAATCATTTTCAAGAATCTATCTATGGAGATAGAAAGATCTTAATAAGAATTCGGCTTTGTCCTTATTGAATCGTAATGTACGTACTAAGGCATACGAATAATTCAATTAAGGGCTCCGATTTAAACGATAATTATCCATAAGGATCTAATTATGAGGATAGAAAGATCCTATTTTGGAATTTGTGTAACGAAAGGTGTTTCGAAACCTTGCACTAAACGTGCTTAAGTCGATACACAAGGTAGAAAGTTCATGAGGTTGAGGTACTAGATATGCCAAAGCGACATATGAAACAGAGTTTGAAGGTTGGGTACTACGTATATCAAGTCGATCATACGAGCAGGGTTGACTTGGGGTTGGTTTAGACCACCTTGGTTTGGGTTGAATTGACAAGCATTTGTCAGGTGACCGAGTCGTCCATGTGATGCACACAGACGACACTGCAGGTAAGCTTGGTGAGGTGCATTACATTTGTTGC
This sequence comes from Helianthus tuberosus, assembly GCA_030545235.1. NCBI lineage: Eukaryota > Viridiplantae > Streptophyta > Magnoliopsida > Asterales > Asteraceae > Helianthus > Helianthus tuberosus. Next base: position 92,455,995 of record CM060403.1, on the reverse strand, counting down.
ACATAAGCATAGTACCGACATTAGGCTTCCTTGCAAGAGGTTGAGCAATAGTAGGATTTGTAACAGCTTTGCTTTGGATTGCAAAGCGGTACATGTTAACCAAATGTCCCCATCGTCCACCGTGGGTACATTTGAAATAGGGTATTTGATTTGGATGATGACGGTTGCATTGATTGCTCCAAGGAGTGGTTCCCTTGTATGGCTTTATCCCTGAGACGAGGCATGGTGATAGCTAAATCAACGGTCCTCTGGAGTACGACGTCTAATTGTTGGGCAATTGCAGCACCTGGTTCGGACTTTTGAGTGTTGTTGCGATGAAGAGGCATCTTGAAGATAATGGAAGGCATAGGAGGAAGCAAGCGAAAGATAGTCAAAAGAGAATGACAACGCATAAAGATTGTGACCATTTGTTTATTACCAAAGGCAAACAAATGAGACGGTGACTAATCAAAGTAAATGGGTCAATATAATGTATCACGAAGACATGCTCGCCTATAAGTGGACACTCACCCCAAGAGTTCCCAGGTAAGAGTGACTGGTCCGATACTGCGGATTTGTACGAACACTCTACCCTTAGACAGAATACCCAGGGTACAGGCACCCACCCTTCCAGTTTGCATGTGTTCACATTATTTAGACCCAATTTTGACGAGATTTTGAAAACTTAGAGGGTTCAAAACCTTATAATCAATCATCCTAGAACAGATGATTAGTTTTCAAAGCGGGATTGAAATTTGTGTTCTTATTGAGGTTGTCACCTAAGGATAAGTGACGGTATTGTTTTAAAACTAAACACAAGATAACTTGTGTTAGGGTCCTAGGAAGGTTATAGACTAGGTCAAAGCATTACTAATAACCTAATTCCCTATAACCATTGGCTCTGATACCAGCTTTTATGTCACACCCCGACCACGTAAAACAACAAAACATGGCGGAAACGTCGGGGAGTGTTGTAACAGAATCATTGTTTCACAACCATGGAATAAATAATTTCGTTTTATTGAATTAATGAACTCATTGTTTTATTACAAATCAGATAAATACAACTATTATCTTTCAAATTGTAAAGTCGCTAAGGCACGAGTCCATCCTATGTATAGCATGCACCATCAATCATCACATAATAGCACCTGAAACATGTGTAAAAATAGGTACGTCAGCATAAAAATGCCTGTGAGATACATAGGTTTTATTGTAATTAGGATTCATGACTTATAAGTTTAGAAAAAAATTGTTTAACAAAAGTAGTCATGATCCTTGTAAAAGTTTTCTTTTATAAATCATACTAAAATTTATAAGAAATCGGATGATATAAAATAATATTACATAGGAAATTAAATAATTAAGTAAAATGAGTTTGTATAAAATATATTGTTTGAAAAACAATATTTTGATAAAAAGGTTTATAGCATATATAAAAATACACTTTGGTTTTAAGAAAGTCGAATAAGTAATATATTAAAATATATTTCAGTTCCAATGTCGTTAACCCAAGTGTACTAAATAACGCCACGGTATGTAATGTGATGAAAACACTTATATATAAGAAGTACCAGCGGCGTATCTACCATGTTTTCATCATATTACACCCGTCCCGTTATCTAAACACTAACCCAAAACCCAATTGTAAAACAAATAGTATATTAAATATACTTTAGTTGTTAAAATAATAAATTTTCAGTAGTATATTAAAAGTATACTTTGGATTTATAAATAACATATTAAACTATGTTTTGGTTTGAAAATAACATATTAACTATGCTTTAGTTTTGAAAATAACATATTAAACTATGTTTTAATGATTAACAAAATATATGTTGGTTTTGTACATTATCACATATGAGAGCATATCAAATTATACTTTTGGGAGTATAACTAAATATACAAAAATAATGTGATTTAAGAATTCATTCAGACCTAGTGCATCAAAATACACCTTTGAGACTATAGGAATACCACAAAGGCAATCCCTATTTGGATGGAGAAAATAAATTGGTTTCAGACATTCCATGACAACAGGAATGGGGTGTCAAATCCTATAGCGCTATATCATACTACCAATCGGTCTGGTGAACAAAAATAAGTACTATCCAACGATTAATTTTATAATCTTTGAAAAATTAGAGTTTAAACCATAAATAATCATTCAGTTTGTAAAAAGATAAGTACTAATATGTATAATCAATTATAGTTTTGAAAACAAGAACATAACAAATAGGTACACATATTTCACCCCAAAACATTTGAAAACAGTAAAAGAGGGGACTATGTACTCACTTGAGAGTGCTTAGAAGTCTTGAACAACTACCAAGCAAGCTAGAGGGTATACGGAATCAAACGACACCTAATATAGGTAACTACATAAATAAACCGAACCTAAATCGGGAGATCGGATAGGATGAGGTCTCGTAAACCAAATGAGTGTGGGAACTCATACGATATGGTTTAACAAGGCCTACATACTAAAAGGAAACCTAACCTAAGTGCTTACGACCCATTACGACCCGTTTAGGTAGCTTATGCTACTTTAACGCGTCGTTCGCGCAAAACGCGTTCGGACCGCCTAACTAGTCCTATGACAAGTATTATATGCCCTAACATACTTAATTATGTTACATAATAAGTTAAATGACAAAATTTTGGGTTACATATGCTTAAATATCAATTATGCATAAAAAGGGTATTTTGGTAATTTTCCTAAGGCATATAAACTACCTATCATACAACTACTTAAATGAAGTGACCATAAGGTATAACCTCGGAAGGTTATTCCCTATACAACTATGGTCACCTAATGTGTTTGGTAGGATCCTAAAGATCGACCAAACGGGTCTAGTTCATAAGTCTAAGCGGTTGTTTAGACCGCTTGACTTACGACTCTACATAAGCACTAAACTAAAAGTGACAAGCTAAACATGTTTAAAACTTGTTTAACAAAGTTTAAAAACAGGTTTGGTATCAAAACAAACGGTTTTGATACCTAAAAGTAGTTTGGTTACAAAATACGCAAGAATGTGCATTTTGGCCGAAACTACGACTCGTCACTACACCTAGATAACGTGGTAATCAGTAGGTATAGTCACTAGGGACTATAACCATCGTGATTACGCTCACGTTATGAAGTTCAAACGAACTTCGCGTTGACCATAAACTGGTCAATGCAGAAAGTCAAACACAGTTTGACTTTCGGACTCGAAAAGCCATAAAAGAACGAAAGAGGACTTACAAAGGGTCCAAATAGATTTGATTCTAAGTATTCTCAGGTAGGTAGTGAATAATCACAACCACTTAGAGAAATTCTCAGATCAAATGTGAGGAAAATGGAATGGGGACATGGCCTTATATAGTTTTTCGCAAACCGTTAGGATCATTTCTTGGCAAGGAGGGAATGATCTTGGCTATACAATTGTCAAAGAATGATTGGGGGACTTGTTCTCCACACAAACCAGCCCATAGCATGAAAAACCAGAGATCAAAACCATCAAAAACGAGCTGGAAGACCAGGTTCAATGTTTCTGATCTGCAAGTCTGACGCGCCCCGCATAAGGATTAGCCTTACCTTACACGGCCCGCCTGGACTACTTTCCAGAAATGACAATTTAGCCCCTGAACTTGAGAAACTTGTGTTTTGATGCATTTTTGACACGTTTAAGCCCTGTTAACCTCATTTCAAGGCTATAAAATGAAGTTAAAGTATAGGGAACTTAAAATATGTTCAAAAACATCTCGGATGTCGGCTCGTTTGGTCATACGGTTGCGTTGTTCGGTTAATTACGACGGAAGTCGTAACGAACGCAAAAACGATCCAAATTAAGCGACGAGTGAAATTTTATCATGCCAAACACTAAAATAAAATATTTTAATGCTTACATAAATTTTTGGATGTCCGGATATATTCAGAACGTAAGATATGCGCGAAAATGCAAACTTGTGCACTTTTTGACGCTTTTAGTCCCTATTGATCAATAAAGTTTATTTTAGCATTCCGAACCCCTCAAAGCCTATTTATAAGATATGTAAAGGATATTTAGGGTATGTTTAACTTATGATCAAGTTCCGGAATGTTCGTTACCATACAAATCGGTATAGTTTCGCAGTTTGACACAATTAGTCCCTGCGATCGAACAAACTTGATTTCAACACACCAAACCATCCAAAACATATTTCTAAGTTATGTGAAGGTTATTTAAGGTATGTTAAGCCTATTTCACTATTCCGGAGCGTTTGTTGCATTAAACTGGTTATATTTACGCATCAGTGCGCGTATAACCTTCCAGAAAGCGATTTAAAGCTTGAAATCGAACAAGAATTGATATGTGCAAACGATACACATATTTTTACAAATCCCAAGTATGAAATACAATATTTATTTGGTTTGGTATTTGTTTGATGGTTGACGTGACACAGGTGTCACAGTCTCCCCTACTTTAGGAAATTTCGTCCCGAAATTTAATTTTAGAGGAAACTTGTGAAGACAACTGTGATGGTTTCGCTTTCAAATAATCCATTGAACCCTAAATAAAACTCTGGGCCATGATTGGATTCTTAGCGAAATTGTCAACCCTCAAAGTGAAGTCCTTGTAGTAGCAAAACATGGAGTTTCGGACTATGGACAGGAGAACGTTTCTCATAAAGACTTATCATAGGAAACTTGTGTGTGTTTAAATTCAGAATTGGGGAGTGTAAGATAAAATGACATCGGTCAAGGTCCAGGACTTCTCCCGTATCATTATTCTTGTCACTATAGGTCTTAACACATGACAAAACTTGTTGTGGTTTCTGTGCACTGAATTCCATAATTATGTATGCATCCATAATTACGCAATTCCTTGCACAGTCTTCACAGTTTATTTCATAATGCGTAGAGTAAAAATCAATTGAATAAACATGAAATGACTTGACTAGGCCACCAAAGGATCTTTTTAACTAGATCAACGAACGATCTTTTTAACTAGATCAACACATGATCTTCTTAATTTGACCGTTGTATAATCTTTTTAAATAGACCACTTAAAGAGATCTTTTCAATTATATCATCACATGATATTCCTAACCAGATTTGTAAATCAATCTGTTTAACTAGACCACTCAAGGGGTCCGATTATAGAATAGTACTTTATAATCCAAGGGACTTAACTACAACGTAGAAGTCCATTAAGGATTTAAGATAGTACCTTTAGATATCCCACTATGAATCCCCCATATGAGATATGGAAGATTCTATGAGGATTTGGACAATGAAAACTCAGATTACACAAAAACACAAAACATAAGAGGAATCACATAAGCACATATAATCACATAATTAGTCAACTTGATCTTTAATTTGTTATCTCAGGGCACGGATATTTAAAGCACACCAGGAATCCAATCCGTGGATTTCATTTGGCACTTTAATCATTTTCAAGAATCTATCTATGGAGATAGAAAGATCTTAATAAGAATTCGGCTTTGTCCTTATTGAATCGTAATGTACGTACTAAGGCATACGAATAATTCAATTAAGGGCTCCGATTTAAACGATAATTATCCATAAGGATCTAATTATGAGGATAGAAAGATCCTATTTTGGAATTTGTGTAACGAAAGGTGTTTCGAAACCTTGCACTAAACGTGCTTAAGTCGATACACAAGGTAGAAAGTTCATGAGGTTGAGGTACTAGATATGCCAAAGCGACATATGAAACAGAGTTTGAAGGTTGGGTACTACGTATATCAAGTCGATCATACGAGCAGGGTTGACTTGGGGTTGGTTTAGACCACCTTGGTTTGGGTTGAATTGACAAGCATTTGTCAGGTGACCGAGTCGTCCATGTGATGCACACAGACGACACTGCAGGTAAGCTTGGTGAGGTGCATTACATTTGTTGCACATAAGCATAGTACCGACATTAGGCTTCCTTGCAAGAGGTTGAGCAATAGTAGGATTTGTAACAGCTTTGCTTTGGATTGCAAAGCGGTACATGTTAACCAAATGTCCCCATCGTCCACCGTGGGTACATTTGAAATAGGGTATTTGATTTGGATGATGACGGTTGCATTGATTGCTCCAAGGAGTGGTTCCCTTGTATGGCTTTATCCCTGAGACGAGGCATGGTGATAGCTAAATCAACGGTCCTCTGGAGTACGACGTCTAATTGTTGGGCAATTGCAGCACCTGGTTCGGACTTTTGAGTGTTGTTGCGATGAAGAGGCATCTTGAAGATAATGGAAGGCATAGGAGGAAGCAAGCGAAAGATAGTCAAAAGAGAATGACAACGCATAAAGATTGTGACCATTTGTTTATTACCAAAGGCAAACAAATGAGACGGTGACTAATCAAAGTAAATGGGTCAATATAATGTATCACGAAGACATGCTCGCCTATAAGTGGACACTCACCCCAAGAGTTCCCAGGTAAGAGTGACTGGTCCGATACTGCAGATTTGTACGAACACTCTACCCTTAGACAGAATACCCAGGGTACAGGCACCCACCCTTCCAGTTTGCATGTGTTCACATTATTTAGACCCAATTTTGACGAGATTTTGAAAACTTAGAGGGTTCAAAACCTTATAATCAATCATCCTAGAACAGATGATTAGTTTTCAAAGCGGGATTGAAATTTGTGTTCTTATTGAGGTTGTCACCTAAGGATAAGTGACGGTATTGTTTTAAAACTAAACACAAGATAACTTGTGTTAGGGTCCTAGGAAGGTTATAGACTAGGTCAAAGCATTACTAATAACCTAATTCCCTATAACCATTGGCTCTGATACCAGCTTTTATGTCACACCCCGACCACGTAAAACAACAAAACATGGCGGAAACGTCGGGGAGTGTTGTAACAGAATCATTGTTTCACAACCATGGAATAAATAATTTCGTTTTATTGAATTAATGAACTCATTGTTTTATTACAAATCAGATAAATACAACTATTATCTTTCAAATTGTAAAGTCGCTAAGGCACGAGTCCATCCTATGTATAGCATGCACCATCAATCATCACATAATAGCACCTGAAACATGTGTAAAAATAGGTACGTCAGCATAAAAATGCCTGTGAGATACATAGGTTTTATTGTAATTAGGATTCATGACTTATAAGTTTAGAAAAAAATTGTTTAACAAAAGTAGTCATGATCCTTGTAAAAGTTTTCTTTTATAAATCATACTAAAATTTATAAGAAATCGGATGATATAAAATAATATTACATAGGAAATTAAATAATTAAGTAAAATGAGTTTGTATAAAATATATTGTTTGAAAAACAATATTTTGATAAAAAGGTTTATAGCATATATAAAAATACACTTTGGTTTTAAGAAAGTCGAATAAGTAATATATTAAAATATATTTCAGTTCCAATGTCGTTAACCCAAGTGTACTAAATAACGCCACGGTATGTAATGTGATGAAAACACTTATATATAAGAAGTACCAGCGGCGTATCTACCATGTTTTCATCATATTACACCCGTCCCGTTATCTAAACACTAACCCAAAACCCAATTGTAAAACAAATAGTATATTAAATATACTTTAGTTGTTAAAATAATAAATTTTCAGTAGTATATTAAAAGTATACTTTGGATTTATAAATAACATATTAAACTATGTTTTGGTTTGAAAATAACATATTAACTATGCTTTAGTTTTGAAAATAACATATTAAACTATGTTTTAATGATTAACAAAATATATGTTGGTTTTGTACATTATCACATATGAGAGCATATCAAATTATACTTTTGGGAGTATAACTAAATATACAAAAATAATGTGATTTAAGAATTCATTCAGACCTAGTGCATCAAAATACACCTTTGAGACTATAGGAATACCACAAAGGCAATCCCTATTTGGATGGAGAAAATAAATTGGTTTCAGACATTCCATGACAACAGGAATGGGGTGTCAAATCCTATAGCGCTATATCATACTACCAATCGGTCTGGTGAACAAAAATAAGTACTATCCAACGATTAATTTTATAATCTTTGAAAAATTAGAGTTTAAACCATAAATAATCATTCAGTTTGTAAAAAGATAAGTACTAATATGTATAATCAATTATAGTTTTGAAAACAAGAACATAACAAATAGGTACACATATTTCACCCCAAAACATTTGAAAACAGTAAAAGAGGGGACTATGTACTCACTTGAGAGTGCTTAGAAGTCTTGAACAACTACCAAGCAAGCTAGAGGGTATACGGAATCAAACGACACCTAATATAGGTAACTACATAAATAAACCGAACCTAAATCGGGAGATCGGATAGGATGAGGTCTCGTAAACCAAATGAGTGTGGGAACTCATACGATATGGTTTAACAAGGCCTACATACTAAAAGGAAACCTAACCTAAGTGCTTACGACCCATTACGACCCGTTTAGGTAGCTTATGCTACTTTAACGCGTCGTTCGCGCAAAACGCGTTCGGACCGCCTAACTAGTCCTATGACAAGTATTATATGCCCTAACATACTTAATTATGTTACATAATAAGTTAAATGACAAAATTTTGGGTTACATATGCTTAAATATCAATTATGCATAAAAAGGGTATTTTGGTAATTTTCCTAAGGCATATAAACTACCTATCATACAACTACTTAAATGAAGTGACCATAAGGTATAACCTCGGAAGGTTATTCCCTATACAACTATGGTCACCTAATGTGTTTGGTAGGATCCTAAAGATCGACCAAACGGGTCTAGTTCATAAGTCTAAGCGGTTGTTTAGACCGCTTGACTTACGACTCTACATAAGCACTAAACTAAAAGTGACGAGCTAAACATGTTTAAAACTTGTTTAACAAAGTTTAAAAACAGGTTTGGTATCAAAACAAACGGTTTTGATACCTAAAAGTAGTTTGGTTACAAAATACGCAAGAATGTGCATTTTGGCCGAAACTACGACTCGTCACTACACCTAGATAACGTGGTAATCAGTAGGTATAGTCACTAGGGACTATAACCATCGTGATTACGCTCACGTTATGAAGTTCAAACGAACTTCGCGTTGACCATAAACTGGTCAATGCAGAAAGTCAAACACAGTTTGACTTTCGGACTCGAAAAGCCATAAAAGAACGAAAGAGGACTTACAAAGGGTCCAAATAGATTTGATTCTAAGTATTCTCAGGTAGGTAGTGAATAATCACAACCACTTAGAGAAATTCTCAGATCAAATGTGAGGAAAATGGAATGGGGACATGGCCTTATATAGTTTTTCGCAAACCGTTAGGATCATTTCTTGGCAAGGAGGGAATGATCTTGGCTATACAATTGTCAAAGAATGATTGGGGGACTTGTTCTCCACACAAACCAGCCCATAGCATGAAAAACCAGAGATCAAAACCATCAAAAACGAGCTGGAAGACCAGGTTCAATGTTTCTGATCTGCAAGTCTGACGCGCCCCGCATAAGGATTAGCCTTACCTTACACGGCCCGCCTGGACTACTTTCCAGAAATGACAATTTAGCCCCTGAACTTGAGAAACTTGTGTTTTGATGCATTTTTGACACGTTTAAGCCCTGTTAACCTCATTTCAAGGCTATAAAATGAAGTTAAAGTATAGGGAACTTAAAATATGTTCAAAAACATCTCGGATGTCGGCTCGTTTGGTCATACGGTTGCGTTGTTCGGTTAATTACGACGGAAGTCGTAACGAACGCAAAAACGATCCAAATTAAGCGACGAGTGAAATTTTATCATGCCAAACACTAAAATAAAATATTTTAATGCTTACATAAATTTTTGGATGTCCGGATATATTCAGAACGTAAGATATGCGCGAAAATGCAAACTTGTGCACTTTTTGACGCTTTTAGTCCCTATTGATCAATAAAGTTTATTTTAGCATTCCGAACCCCTCAAAGCCTATTTATAAGATATGTAAAGGATATTTAGGGTATGTTTAACTTATGATCAAGTTCCGGAATGTTCGTTACCATACAAATCGGTATAGTTTCGCAGTTTGACACAATTAGTCCCTGCGATCGAACAAACTTGATTTCAACACACCAAACCATCCAAAACATATTTCTAAGTTATGTGAAGGTTATTTAAGGTATGTTAAGCCTATTTCACTATTCCGGAGCGTTTGTTGCATTAAACTGGTTATATTTACGCATCAGTGCGCGTATAACCTTCCAGAAAGCGATTTAAAGCTTGAAATCGAACAAGAATTGATATGTGCAAACGATACACATATTTTTACAAATCCCAAGTATGAAATACAATATTTATTTGGTTTGGTATTTGTTTGATGGTTGACGTGACACAGGTGTCACAGTCTCCCCTACTTTAGGAAATTTCGTCCCGAAATTTAATTTTAGAGGAAACTTGTGAAGACAACTGTGATGGTTTCGCTTTCAAATAATCCATTGAACCCTAAATAAAACTCTGGGCCATGATTGGATTCTTAGCGAAATTGTCAACCCTCAAAGTGAAGTCCTTGTAGTAGCAAAACATGGAGTTTCGGACTATGGACAGGAGAACGTTTCTCATAAAGACTTATCATAGGAAACTTGTGTGTGTTTAAATTCAGAATTGGGGAGTGTAAGATAAAATGACATCGGTCAAGGTCCAGGACTTCTCCCGTATCATTATTCTTGTCACTATAGGTCTTAACACATGACAAAACTTGTTGTGGTTTCTGTGCACTGAATTCCATAATTATGTATGCATCCATAATTACGCAATTCCTTGCACAGTCTTCACAGTTTATTTCATAATGCGTAGAGTAAAAATCAATTGAATAAACATGAAATGACTTGACTAGGCCACCAAAGGATCTTTTTAACTAGATCAACGAACGATCTTTTTAACTAGATCAACACATGATCTTCTTAATTTGACCGTTGTATAATCTTTTTAAATAGACCACTTAAAGAGATCTTTTCAATTATATCATCACATGATATTCCTAACCAGATTTGTAAATCAATCTGTTTAACTAGACCACTCAAGGGGTCCGATTATAGAATAGTACTTTATAATCCAAGGGACTTAACTACAACGTAGAAGTCCATTAAGGATTTAAGATAGTACCTTTAGATATCCCACTATGAATCCCCCATATGAGATATGGAAGATTCTATGAGGATTTGGACAATGAAAACTCAGATTACACAAAAACACAAAACATAAGAGGAATCACATAAGCACATATAATCACATAATTAGTCAACTTGATCTTTAATTTGTTATCTCAGGGCACGGATATTTAAAGCACACCAGGAATCCAATCCGTGGATTTCATTTGGCACTTTAATCATTTTCAAGAATCTATCTATGGAGATAGAAAGATCTTAATAAGAATTCGGCTTTGTCCTTATTGAATCGTAATGTACGTACTAAGGCATACGAATAATTCAATTAAGGGCTCCGATTTAAACGATAATTATCCATAAGGATCTAATTATGAGGATAGAAAGATCCTATTTTGGAATTTGTGTAACGAAAGGTGTTTCGAAACCTTGCACTAAACGTGCTTAAGTCGATACACAAGGTAGAAAGTTCATGAGGTTGAGGTACTAGATATGCCAAAGCGACATATGAAACAGAGTTTGAAGGTTGGGTACTACGTATATCAAGTCGATCATACGAGCAGGGTTGACTTGGGGTTGGTTTAGACCACCTTGGTTTGGGTTGAATTGACAAGCATTTGTCAGGTGACCGAGTCGTCCATGTGATGCACACAGACGACACTGCAGGTAAGCTTGGTGAGGTGCATTACATTTGTTGCACATAAGCATAGTACCGACATTAGGCTTCCTTGCAAGAGGTTGAGCAATAGTAGGATTTGTAACAGCTTTGCTTTGGATTGCAAAGCGGTACATGTTAACCAAATGTCCCCATCGTCCACCGTGGGTACATTTGAAATAGGGTATTTGATTTGGATGATGACGGTTGCATTGATTGCTCCAAGGAGTGGTTCCCTTGTATGGCTTTATCCCTGAGACGAGGCATGGTGATAGCTAAATCAACGGTCCTCTGGAGTACGACGTCTAATTGTTGGGCAATTGCAGCACCTGGTTCGGACTTTTGAGTGTTGTTGCGATGAAGAGGCATCTTGAAGATAATGGAAGGCATAGGAGGAAGCAAGCGAAAGATAGTCAAAAGAGAATGACAACGCATAAAGATTGTGACCATTTGTTTATTACCAAAGGCAAACAAATGAGACGGTGACTAATCAAAGTAAATGGGTCAATATAATGTATCACGAAGACATGCTCGCCTATAAGTGGACACTCACCCCAAGAGTTCCCAGGTAAGAGTGACTGGTCCGATACTGCGGATTTGTACGAACACTCTACCCTTAGACAGAATACCCAGGGTACAGGCACCCACCCTTCCAGTTTGCATGTGTTCACATTATTTAGACCCAATTTTGACGAGATTTTGAAAACTTAGAGGGTTCAAAACCTTATAATCAATCATCCTAGAACAGATGATTAGTTTTCAAAGCGGGATTGAAATTTGTGTTCTTATTGAGGTTGTCACCTAAGGATAAGTGACGGTATTGTTTTAAAACTAAACACAAGATAACTTGTGTTAGGGTCCTAGGAAGGTTATAGACTAGGTCAAAGCATTACTAATAACCTAATTCCCTATAACCATTGGCTCTGATACCAGCTTTTATGTCACACCCCGACCACGTAAAACAACAAAACATGGCGGAAACGTCGGGGAGTGTTGTAACAGAATCATTGTTTCACAACCATGGAATAAATAATTTCGTTTTATTGAATTAATGAACTCATTGTTTTATTACAAATCAGATAAATACAACTATTATCTTTCAAATTGTAAAGTCGCTAAGGCACGAGTCCATCCTATGTATAGCATGCACCATCAATCATCACATAATAGCACCTGAAACATGTGTAAAAATAGGTACGTCAGCATAAAAATGCCTGTGAGATACATAGGTTTTATTGTAATTAGGATTCATGACTTATAAGTTTAGAAAAAAATTGTTTAACAAAAGTAGTCATGATCCTTGTAAAAGTTTTCTTTTATAAATCATACTAAAATTTATAAGAAATCGGATGATATAAAATAATATTACATAGGAAATTAAATAATTAAGTAAAATGAGTTTGTATAAAATATATTGTTTGAAAAACAATATTTTGATAAAAAGGTTTATAGCATATATAAAAATACACTTTGGTTTTAAGAAAGTCGAATAAGTAATATATTAAAATATATTTCAGTTCCAATGTCGTTAACCCAAGTGTACTAAATAACGCCACGGTATGTAATGTGATGAAAACACTTATATATAAGAAGTACCAGCGGCGTATCTACCATGTTTTCATCATATTACACCCGTCCCTTTATCTAAACACTAACCCAAAACCCAATTGTAAAACAAATAGTATATTAAATATACTTTAGTTGTTAAAATAATAAATTTTCAGTAGTATATTAAAAGTATACTTTGGATTTATAAATAACATATTAAACTATGTTTTGGTTTGAAAATAACATATTAACTATGCTTTGGTTTTGAAAATAACATATTAAACTATGTTTTAATGATTAACAAAATATATGTTGGTTTTGTACATTATCACATATGAGAGCATATCAAATTATACTTTTGGGAGTATAACTAAATATACAAAAATAATGTGATTTAAGAATTCATTCAGACCTAGTGCATCAAAATACACCTTTGAGACTATAGGAATACCACAAAGGCAATCCCTATTTGGATGGAGAAAATAAATTGGTTTCAGACATTCCATGACAACAGGAATGGGGTGTCAAATCCTATAGCGCTATATCATACTACCAATCGGTCTGGTGAACAAAAATAAGTACTATCCAACGATTAATTTTATAATCTTTGAAAAATTAGAGTTTAAACCATAAATAATCATTCAGTTTGTAAAAAGATAAGTACTAATATGTATAATCAATTATAGTTTTGAAAACAAGAACATAACAAATAGGTACACATATTTCACCCCAAAACATTTGAAAACAGTAAAAGAGGGGACTATGTACTCACTTGAGAGTGCTTAGAAGTCTTGAACAACTACCAAGCAAGCTAGAGGGTATACGGAATCAAACGACACCTAATATAGGTAACTACATAAATAAACCGAACCTAAATCGGGAGATCGGATAGGATGAGGTCTCGTAAACCAAATGAGTGTGGGAACTCATACGATATGGTTTAACAAGGCCTACATACTAAAAGGAAACCTAACCTAAGTGCTTACGACCCATTACGACCCGTTTAGGTAGCTTATGCTACTTTAACGCGTCGTTCGCGCAAAACGCGTTCGGACCGCCTAACTAGTCCTATGACAAGTATTATATGCCCTAACATACTTAATTATGTTACATAATCAGTTAAATGACAAAAGTTTGGGTTACATATGCTTAAATATCAATTATGCATAAAAAGGGTATTTTGGTAATTTTCCTAAGGCATATAAACTACCTATCATACAACTACTTAAACGAAGTGACCATAAGGTATAACCTCGGAAGGTTATTCCCTACACAACTATGGTCACCTAATGTGTTTGGTAGGATCCTAAAGATCGACCAAACGGGTCTAGTTCGTAAGTCTAAGCGGTTGTTTAGACCGCTTGACTTACGACTCTACATAAGCACTAAACTAAAAGTGACGAGCTAAACATGTTTAAAACATGTTTAACAAAGTTTAAAAACAGGTTTGGTATCAAAACAAACGGTTTTGATACCTAAAAGTAGTTTGGTTACAAAATACGCAAGAATGTGCATTTTGGCCGAAACTACGACTCGTCACTACACCTAGATAACGTGGTAATCAGTAGGTATAGTCACTAGGGACTATAATCATCGTGATTACGCTCACGTTATGAAGTTCAAACGAACTTCGCGTTGACCATAAACTGGTCAATGCAGAAAGTCAAACACAGTTTGACTTTCGGACTCGAAAAGCCATAAAAGAACGAAAGAGGACTTACAAAGGGTCCAAATAGATTTGATTCTAAGTATTCTCAGGTAGGTAGTGAATAATCACAACCACTTAGAGAAATTCTCAGATCAAATGTGAGGAAAATAGAATGGGGACATGGCCTTATATAGTTTTTCGCAAACCGTTAGGATCATTTCTTGGCAAGGAGGGAATGATCTTGGCTATACAATTGTCAAAGAATGATTGAGGGACTTGTTCTCCACACAAACCAGCCCATAGCATGAAAAACCAGAGATCAAAACCATCAAAAACGAGCTGGAAGACCAGGTTCAATGTTTCTAATCTGCAAGTCTGACGCGCCCCGTGTAAGGATTAGCCTTACCTTACGCGGCCCGCCTGGACTACTTTCCAGAAATGACAATTTAGCCCCTGAACTTGAGAAACTTGTGTTTTGATGCATTTTTGACACGTTTAAGCCCTGTTAACCTCATTTCAAGGCTCTAAAATGAAGTTAAAGTATAGGGAACTTAAAATATGTTCAAAAACATCTCGGATGTCAGCTCATTTGGTCATACGGTTGCGTTGTTCGGTTAATTACGACGGAAGTCGTAACGAACGCAAAAACAATCCAAATTAAGCGACGAATGAAATTTTATCATGCCAAACCCTAAAATAAAATATTTTAATGCTTACATAAATTTTTGGATGTCCGGATATATTCAGAACATAAGATATGCGCGAAAATGCAAACTTGTGCACTTTTTGACGCTTTTAGTCCCTATTGATCAATAAAGTTTATTTTAGCATACCGAACCCCTCAAAGCCTATTTCTAAGCTATGTAAAGGATATTTAGGGTATGTTTAACTTATGATCAAGTTCTGGAATGTTCGTTACCATACAAATCGGTATAGTTTCACAGTTTGACATAATTAGTCCCTGCGATCGAACAAACTTGATTTCAACACACCAAACCATCCAAAACTTATTTCTAAGTTATGTGAAGGTTATTTAAGGTATGTTAAGCCTATTTCACTATTCCGGAGCATTTGTTGCATTAAACAGGTTATATTTACGCATCAGTGCGCGTATAACCTTCCAGAAAGCGATTTAAAGCTTGAAATCGAACAAGAATTGATATGTGCAAACGATACACATATTTTTACAAATCCCAAGTATGAAATACAATATTTCTTTGGTTTGGTATTTGTTTGATGGTTGACGTGACACAGGTGTCACACGGGTGTCAAAGTGTTATTTGCGGGTGGCAACGGCCAAAGACCGATAGTTGGGGGGTGATAATATCCAATAACCCTTTATAAACTGCCTCAGATGATTTGGTTAAAACAATAATGATAATCGATCAAGAATTTGATGTCAACAACGCTCTTGTCAAGAGGTGGCCCCAAAACTTTTAATGATTTTCAAAAGATATTGAATGCTCTAGTTTAAAAAACTAAGTTTAGTATAGTATATAATGTAAAAATTAGAACTTTAATCACTCACCAAATACATTATTAGGGATTTAACCACAATAATAAGGGTAAATTACACTTTTCATCCTTTATGTTTGTAGCGGGTTGCATTGGATTGTCTTTAACTTCAATAATTACAGTCACTCCTTTATTTGGAAAACGCATTACACCTTTCGTCCTTTAGCACTAACCAAGTTAAAATTTTCAGTTATGTCTATCCACTTAAGGGTATTCTGGTCATTTCATGTTTTTATTTAAAATGTTCATTAATAAATAAACACCATCTTCCCCAATTTCCCAACCCTAACCCTAGAATCTCTCCTCTTCATCTATCTCCAACCAACCTCTGCCACCACCACTCCCACAGTGCCACCACTCATTATTGTCGGACGCCACCACTAACAACAACTGTCACCCAAATATCTCTTCGGCAGGCTGGGGAGCCCAGATATCTTTTCGGCTTAACGGTAGCAAACTGTAGTGAATAAATGAACCCTTACTGCATATCAAAATCTATATATAATTGAATACTTTCAAGATACAAAGAGATAATCAAATCTTCGAAAGTCCATATTGTGACAACCCGAACTTTTGCAACCTTTAGTTAATGTATAAACTTGTGAACTGTGTTAAACTTGTGAGACTATAGTTGATATATAGTGAATGTATATGTGTAGATTGGAAATTATAGAAATCGGTTACTAAGGGTACCCAACAGCACAATCACGACCACGTCGCACACTTTTGAAATAGGCCGAACATTCCTTATTGATTAGTTAAATCATCCTCGGCCCGAGTCCTTTTGAACCCGAGACGGAAGCCCAAGCTTGGGGTCCGACCCATTCGTTTTGCTCACACTCAAAGCCATACAAGACTCCCATTATCTCATATTATCATCTAAGAGCAAAACCCTAATATCCTATTCTCCCCCTCTCTTGGAATCGGCGATGACTTGCCTCCCTCGAAGCTCTCCTCCTCTCTTGAAGTCTGCCTCTTTGTCTAGCTATATCCATCATACGGTTAGTATGATTTTACTTGTTCTAATCATTGGTTGATTGTCTTTTGGATGTGTGTAAACTTATTGATGGTTCACGATGATGAATTAAGTCTTTGTGTCTTGGAACGATTGAAAGAATATGTTTGACTGTATGTATGCGATTGAATATTTAATGAGGATAAACAAGGATTGTTTAGTGGTTAATTATGATATAAAGATGAGATTGCGAATCTGCAATCATTAGGATGATGAATGATTAATCCATGTTTTAGGATGATGTTGATTTGGTGACAAGTAATTTTAGAGTATTTGTGTGCATTGTAATATTAGCAAAGGTTTGATCTGATTAAGGATGATTGGGAATTGATAATGATGTTAGTTGCTAAAATGGTGATTGGGGCCCATAAGAATTCGAGTAATGGAAACCGTTTGATCCATTTAAAACATTAATTGATTTTGACTAATTGTTATGGACATGTTTGGAAGGATTCCCAAAATAACTGACAAGGTAGATCAATCGCACAAGACGAGACTTGGTCACACAAGCTCGTATCAGTTGCACAAGTCCAATTGGGCTTGTGCGAATCGCACAATTAGGCACAATCGCACATGCTGGTAGGCTTGAGTCTTAGCTGGGCCACGAACCCAGTCACAGTGGCACAAGATAGCACAGTCGCACAAGGAGGTCCGGATCGCACAAGTTGATCTGGATCGCACAAGGTGGTCTGAATCACACATGTACATGGGCCGAGGGGTCTATTTTGGGCCGGTGCAACTGGGACACACACATACGTACATACTCTGTAATTGGGTTGAACAGTTTAAGTAATCAGTTATGAAGTTTCACACTTGAATGTTTAATGTTCTAAACTGCTAAGTTGTTACATGGCTGTGAACTTGCATATCCACTTGATTGAGAACTGAATTAGACATGTGCTAAGGTGAATTATGAGCATGTGATGTGAACCTTGCATGAGACTTAACTACTTGTTACATGCTGTTATGAATTATTGTGTTACGTGAACTCTTGTTACAACTTGTATAATGATGTGTGATTACGTGTACGCTACTTGTGTAATGTGAATGCGGGATACGTGGTTCATGTGTATAAGAAACTGATTTGTCATTGGTAACCACACTAGGATTTGGTTGATTAATATGGAACAAGTAACATTACATACCGAGCAATCTAAGGTGAGTTCACTTCTCTTTTTCCAAGCATGCGTCCCGGGGAAGGACATCTGGTAAATGTTTCGGGGAGGAATGTCAGGTAAATGGGTTTGACTGGAATGTTAAACACGGAATGTTGGTTAATACACTCATATCTATCATTAAGTCCCATCATATACCGAATTGGTTGCCGGGGAGGCAACGGGGTTATTAGTTGATAGCGCTATTAGGTTTGACACCCTCACACCGTACCGGCGAGGACGGGCGTGAACTAATTACCTTAACCACTTGACCAATGTTTGATAGAGCATTGGGGAAGGGAAAATAATCTGGAGCCATCTGTGGTAATTGAGTTATTAACAACATCAAATCTTTGAAATGTTTTAAACTCATACCTGGTAACTAAACGTGTTAACAAACTTTGAACTCACCAGCGTTGTCTGATACACTTGTCTGCATGCTTGTAGGTCGTTAGATTCATGGTTATGGGACTTGCTATCTGGGAGTGCTGGAGTGGTCATGGGTCGAGTCTCTTGGATACATGTTCTTTGGTTTCGTACACTTGTTTTGAAACAGTTGAATAACGATTTACATTATGCTTTCGCTGACGTTTTGATTAAATTATGATTTGAAACTATGTTCTGAAATAAATGGAATCTTTTATTTAATATATTGTTATAGTTCAATGTGATTAGTGGCTGGATCCTGGTACGTCACACATCCCGCGGTGTTACCGCATGTGGTATTTTGGGGGTGTGCCAGTTTGGTATCAGAGCCAGGGCCGGACCGGTGGTGCCAGGTCCTGCGAGGACGCTGGACCCCTTAAAGGGGGTGGATTGTGACATCCCACATCGGCTGGTCAAGTTTTAAATTTATAAAACATGATATTATACTAACACCAAACACACATATGGGCAAGTGCACCCATCGTGAGCGTAATATAGTGTTGGTAAGATACCGAGGTCGTCCAAGGACACAAGAGCTTTTAATACCGGTTCATCCTCAACGTCTAATCAAATCAAAAGTTTAGAAAAAGGTTTTTAAACTAGAAAAATAAAACTAACTAAAATGCTGAAAATTAAAATAAAAAGAAAAACATATAGACAAGATGAATCACTTGGATCCGACTCGTGTTTAGTGTAACCTTTGATTATTTCCGCACTTTTGCACTTTTTAAGAGATTATCTTAGTTATTGTAGTAGGCCCCTCTTTTGAAGGTGACGTTACCCTCAACCCAGTAGTTTGAGTCAGCAAGGATACAATCCTAAAGGGTTGGATTATTGAAAGATAATTAATTAAGTTATTAATGCATAATGTGGTAGGCCCCTCTTTTGAAGGTGACGTTACCCTCGGCTAAGCAGTCTGAGTCAGCAGGGATACAGTCCTAAGTAGCTGGGTTAAAGTTTTAATAGTAGCTTACATATGAGGGGATCAAAGAGTTTGGACCCCCGCCATCCAATACCGGTGGGTATTGAAGGAGGTCCTACTAAATTTGACCCAGGTCCTTGCAGGATCTATACACTGAACAAGACAAGACTCTTACCAAACCGTTCCCTTAACCCCCGACCAGGTAGCCAACATATCTCCATATAGACCGTGGAGATATGAATGGTGAAAATCTTTTATTTTATATAGACAGTAAAATAATGCCAAGACACCACGGACAAACGATAAGGAAGAATCACCTTCAACATAAGAAACTAGTTATTAAAGTCATTAATACATAACCAAATAAAAAGTGCGAAAAGATTAAAAATAAAAAGTATTACACTAGATACTTGTCTTCACCAAGTGATGTAAGATACTTAGGCAAACATGGCCTTTGATTGTCAAGAACTCTTACGATCAATCTTGGATCCCGAGACTACTCACACACTCTATGATGGATAATGGGTGATGGTGGTGGATGATGGTGTTGTGATGGTGGTGGGTGGTGGGTGAAGTGTGAGAGAGGTGGTGTGCCAAGGGATGGTTTGCAAATGAGCCAAGCACCCCTATTTATAGGCTGAACAGAAGCTCGGGCAAGGCCCCGTGTCCACCTTCCTTCTCTTTCTTCATTAATTGCAGTTTGTCTGCATTAGTTGACCACGCCCCGAGTCCGCTGGGCACGACCCCGTGTGCAGAAGCGTATCTGTACTATCAAGATTTCTCCAGATTCTGCGAATCTTAGAGTTGACCACGGCCCCGTGTCCGATGGGCACGCCCCCGTGGTGGGTGATAGAAGCTTCTATAGCTTTGTCTTTTCTGCAGACACTTGGGCACGCCCCCGTGCGAATTGAGCACGGGGCGTGTTCAGCCTTCTGTCTTCTTGTTTTTGCTTGGGAAGATGCTGTCGGGGGGTCGGGCATGCCACGTTTGTTCCTTTTCTTGTATTTGTGTTAGATTTAGCTGCCTTTTTGCTTCTTTTGTTCATTTGAGCTCATTTAATCCTGAAAATACAAAAGGAAGACAAAAACACACTTTTTCCAACATTAGTACTAAAAAAGGGTTAGTTTTATGCCACATTTGATGTAATTTATATGTTGCATTTTGCGCACATCAAATACCCCCACACCTGAATCTTTGCTTGTGCTCAAGCAAAACTCTTTATAATGTGGCTTTACACTCCCAAATGGAATGGGTAGAAGAGAAGGTTTTTGGGCTTGTCATAGAGTGTCGGGATTTCCAAGATTCTTTATTAAGTTTTATTTTTATTTATTTACAATCCTATTCGACATGATTTATTTAAAACATTACACAAGATAAATTACTTATTAGGGCATAACATGCCTTTTTAAAATTCCATTTATATACAAGTTCACATACCTCACGGGGGATCACTCAACACTCGGCCGAAGATGTTTTTTAGTGAATCACTCGAGAGCGGCATGGAACTTACTCCTACCATAAGCTTGGCAAGCAATCAATCCTCCCCCTTTTTAACTATATACCTTTGTAAATATCAAGAGGACTTTTTGGGTGAAGGGTTAGGCTTAGGTTAAAGGTAGGTGGTTGGGTTAGTGGTTAGTAAAAGGGCGAAAGGCGTAAAAAGCGTCGGTTTTCGTAAGACTTTTTATTTTTGCAATTTTTTTATTTTTTTATGAAGCCATTATTCAAACAAAGTTATTTTTGATAAACTTGTTTGTTTATTTCTTTTTGCTTCATCATCAATTTTTTTTTTTTTTTGATAAGGAAGTCATAAGAAAAACCGAGCTTGTTACTAAAACAAAAGGGTTAAAAATAAAAAGGTTTTGGTGGGTGAAAGGGTGTTTATTTTGGGTTATGAAATGAAAAGGTTTAGGCTCAAAAGGGTTAACTAGGGGGATTTTGGGTAGGTGGTAAAAAAAAGAAAAATAATGGTGTAGAAATAAAAAGGGTTAGTCCTAATGCCTCCATCATTTACTTACTCGGGTTTAAGTTGGTAAGGACCGGGAACGTATCGTCGTGGCAAGTTCTAGAGTCGTAAGAACAATGCGGCTATTCACACAAGAAACGAAAAATGAGCATTTAGTTTAAAGATATGTATTTGTATGCTCAATAAAGGCTCAAAACTCAATTTTTGTGGGAATGGGTTTTTTTATGTGATCAAGTATATATAATCAAATTTTAACTAAACTTGTCATGCCGTTTCATAACTTTCTTATGTTGGTTTTTTATCACGACGCTATTGTAAATTTGTAAAAATATAACCTTTTTAGAACTTGAAATTCCCAAATTAAATCTAGACAAGTTTTGTGTAAGGCTTGTAATTAGGACTTGCAAGATTCAAGGTTTTAGCATCCCCCCCACACTTAAATTACACATTGTCCTCAATGTGTCCCAAAAATAAGTTTTTAGGTTGATTGAATGCGTAAAAATGTGTGAAAAAGCAAAAATTTATGTTACTGGGCGTCTGGACACGGCCCAGTGTCGGATGGACACGACCCCGTGGTCGGAGTGGCAGTAACGATAACTTACAGAAGGTGGACACGGGGGCGTGTCGGCTGAGCACGACCCTGTGTCTGGCAAAAATCTGCAGAATTTTAACAAACAGCAGGTCTGGGGCAATGGGCACGGAGGCGTGTCGGCTGGACACGACCCCGTGTAGACAATCTGCAAAGGTGAAAAACAGGTTTCTGGCTTCGGTTTTCCTGCTCTGGCTTTAGTAGCACTAATATTTAGTGCTCTAAGCCTCGTATGTACCTGTTTTATCAATAAACACTACACCAAACCATAACAAGCATCCTAAATTACCATAGTTCAAACATCCATACCACAAAGTTAAAAAGAAAAATAAATGCAGAAAGTAAAAAAGAGTTAAAGGAGGTAAATTGTCCAACACACGGCACGCAGGCCGGAAATTGTTGATAAGAAAAAACGGTTAACCTGTGGGACCACCAACCAGCTGCTCCTACCTCCACTCCTCCCGCCTAGTCCATGTCCTCGACTTCATCATCATCTCCTCCTCCATGCCCCGCCATGTACTCCTGGATGTTCCCAATGTCATCCTGTATGTCGGAGATGTTTCTCTCAATTGCTCCGACCCGGGTGTACGTGTTGCTTGCCAAGTTATAGGTGTTCCTGGTGCACATGAGGTTTTCCTGCAATAAATCATGTAAACTTTGGAAGTTAGGAAAACCGCCTCCTTGAGAGGAGGATTGGCCCGGATCACCATGGGGCTGGTACTGGTACTGAGGAGGTGGTTGAAAGTGTAGAGCGTGAAGGACGAGTGCCTCTTGCGGGTTCCATGCATGCCCCTGGACTCTTTGGAAGCTAACCGTCCCGTCTTTGGCTTCATAGATCAAGTTCATGGAGCGGCAGATGTGTATGTCCAGTCTTCCCGACCATGGGCTCTTTTGGAAAGACCTGGGCATGTTCACGAAATGCTTGAAGAGACGGTATATCCATCCCCCGAAGAAGATAGGGGTTAGTGGAGTAGCGAGCCGGTTCCAATGCATGTTTCGAAGCAGGAGGTACGGAACATCAAGGTGGGTGCGGGTATGAATGCAATGAAGGACCACCAGATCTCTCAACCCCACGACGCCACTGCTATCATGCCTTTGGCTAAGAGAGTAAGTGAGGACCCTATGAATGTAACGGTAAAGAGGGTCCCTCAACTTAGTGCTCTTAGTGCTGCTTGGGTTGTAGTGCCCTTCTCCTATTTGAGCCCAAGCGGCTTGGCGTTCATTTTCAGACAATTCGCGTAACCCTCCGGTGTTCTCTTCATTACCCGCATCTTCTTCCGCATACAACCCAACTATCGACCCAAACTGTTCCATCGAGATAGAGTACTTAGTCCCTCCACATCGGAATTCTACCCCATCATTATCAATTGGTCGCATCTTGAATTGAACACGAATGTGCTATAGAATTCCAGATTATACTCATGGACTGAGCGAAGTCGAGTGGTTAGGGCAGCTCTTAGTGGGCCGGTGACGAGATTGTTAAACCGGTCAAGTTGGTTCATTGTTGCTAAAAGATCCATGCACACTTGTCGTGGGTACTCCTCCGGTCCGGTTCGAAGCACATCGTATCTTGCTTTGGCATCCAACTCATTTGCATTGAACCTTGTGAATTTCTTGGACATCTGAAAGAATACACCAAACAATTAGCACGAAACAGTGAAATTTTCAGAGAAAACTGAAAACAGTCGACTGAACACGGCCCAGTGTTCAGCGGACACGCCCCATGTTGGTCAGAAAATAGCTGGACACGCCCCCGTGCTCAGCGAGCACGACCCCGTGTCCAGACGTCTGTTTACCAAAAATCCCATTTTTCGACCCGGTCCCGAAAACGTGAAAATTTTTGGTCCAGTAGGGGCGGTTTTCCCCGAAAATGAAACCCCAAGTGCCGTTTTTCTCAAAACAAACCGTTTACCCCTTCGATTTTATCTTTTTCGGTTCAAAAACAAGGGTTTGGGGTTTTTGTGAGAAATCGGGCAAATCTATGAACAATACAAGTGGATTTACTTCCTATAACATGAATCTAAACTAATGCTAACAGATTTATGCAAAAATTTGAGGTTTGATCCGGATGAAGTTCAAGAACCCTAGATTTTTCCCCAAATTTTTGATGTTTTAACTACATGCAAATGCTTAATCTAACTACTAATGATGATAGAATCATACCTTGAAGTTGTTAGAAGTAGAGGAGACGTCGAAATTTTGCAGAAAAATCGACTGAACCAGAGAGTTTTCGGGGAAACGAGGCGTGTAGAAATGAAGAAACTGTTTGGAAAAGGGGATTTATCCCGACAGTTGCGCGGACACGGCCCCGTGGGCGGGCAACTTTTTTTTTAAGTGCTCGTGTGAGTGCCCTTGTTTCACAAAAACTTGATTAGAAGACTTACCGATTTAGATGTCAACCCGTTTGTTCTTAACTCACCAGGTATGATGTAGATGCTTTTATTCTTCGACCGTTTGAAGCGAAATTTCTTCCTCCTCATCCTCAATGAATCCTTGATAGAGCTTCAGCCGTTGGCCATTGACTTTGAATGGAATTCCATTTCGAGATTTAATTTCTACTGCACCGTGTGGGAAAATATGGGTGATGGAAAAAAGTCCTGACCACCTAGACTTTAATTTACCAGGAAACAATCGAAGTCGTGAATTAAACAACAGAACTTGATCTCCTACTCGAAATTCATTAGGTTTAATGTGTTTGTCATGCAAGTTTTTCATTCTTTCCTTATAAATTTCAGAGTTTGAGTATGCATAATTCCTTAATTCGTCTAATTCATTTAATTGACAGAATCGATTTCTACCGGCAAATTCTAAATCTAAGTTTACATTTTTAATTGCCCAGTAGTCTTTGTGAGCTATTTCTACTGGGAAATGACAACTTTTTCCATAGAGGAGCTTATATGGGGTTGTACCTATTGTTGTTTTATAAGCAGTTCGAAAAGCCCATAAAGCATCATCTAATTTATCGGCCCATTCCTTTTTATTTAACCCTACGGTTTTTTCGAGTATTCGTTTTAAACCTCTATTAGTCACTTCGGCTTGTCCGTTTCGTTTGAGGGTGATATGCTGTTGAGACCCGGTGATAGACCCCATATCTTGTTAAAAAAAATTCAAGTTGATGGTTGCAAAAATGGGTACCTCTATCACTTATTAATGCTTTAGGTGTTCCAAAACGAGAGAATAATTTTTTCAGAAATCTTACCACGACTCTTCCATCATTTGTTGGAAGTGCCTCGGCCTCGACCCATTTAGACAAGTAATATACTGCCACAAGTATATATTTGTTTCCTTTTGACGGTGGGAAAGGTCCCATAAAGTCGAGTCCCCACACATCAAAAATTTCACAAACAAGAATGCCATTTTGTGGCATTTCATTTTTAGAAGAAATATTACCTGTTCTTTGGCAAGCATCACATATATTGACAAGACTTTGGGCGTCTTTGTAAATGGTAGGCCAATAAAATCCTGAATCAAATACCTTTCGTGCGGTACTAGCGACACCATGATGCCCTCCGTATGGACCTTCATGACAATGGCGGAGAATTCTTCTTGCTTCGCTACCATGTACGCACCGTCGGATGAGTTGATCAGCACACATTTTGAAAAGATAAGGATCTTCCCAAAAATAATGTTTTACATCAGCAAAGAATTTCTTTCTTTGATGATGTGGCCAACCTTTTGCGATTATACCGCTAGCTAGGTAGTTAGCATAGTCGGCATACCATGGTTCTTCTCTGTATTCCACCATTTCTAGGGACTCCGTTGGAAATTTTTCATTGATTTACTCGTCCCTGGTTGCCTCCAAAGCTGGGTCTTCTAAGCGCGAAAGATGATCCGCTGCGGTGTTTTCTGCTCCTCTTTTATCTTTGATTTCAATATCAAATTCTTGGAGGAGTAGAATCCACCGAATCAAACGTGGTTTGGCGTCCTGCTTTTTGAAGAGATATCGAATGGCTGCATGATCTGTATAGACTATTGTTTTAGAAAGAACAAGATAAGAACGAAATTTATCAAAAGCAAATACCACAGCTAGTAATTCTTTTTCAGTTGTTGTGTAATTTTCTTGTGCATCGTTAAGTGTTTTACTAGCATAATAAATTGGGTGAAAATGCTTTTCTTTTCTTTGTCCTAGGACAGCTCCAACTGCAAAGTCACTTGCATCACACATGATTTCGGAAGGTAGTTTCCAATCAGGTGCTATCATGATAGGTGCATTGACTAGCATTTCCTTTAGGGTTAGAAATGCTTTATTGCAATCCTTGTCAAAGATGAAAGGGGCATCTTTTTCAAGTAATTTTTTTAGAGGCCTTGAGATTTTAGAAAAGTCTTTGATAAACCGTCTAAAAAATCCGGCATGCCCTATGAAACTTCTGATTGCTCTAACGGAGGATGGGGGTGGTAATCGAGAAATAGTGTCTATTTTGGCTCGATCAACCTCCATTCCTTCGCTTGAGATTTTGTGACCGAGTACTATTCCCTCCGTTACCATGAAATTGCATTTTTCCCAGTTAAGGGCGAGGTTAGTTTCCTCACATCGGGATAGCATTCGTTCAAGGTTATCGAGGCATTGGTCGTATGAATCCCCAAAGATAGAAAAGTCGTCCATGAAGACTTCCATTGCCTTTTCTATCATGTCATGGAATATGGCCACCATGCAACGTTGAAAGGTTGCGGGGGCATTACATAGACCAAATGGCATGCGTCGATAAGCAAAAGTTCCGTAGGGACATGTGAATGTTGTCTTTTCTTGGTCTTCGGGTGCTATCGGGATTTGAAAGTAACCTGAAAAAACATCCAAGAAATAGTAAAATTTATGACCGGATAATCTTTCTAACATTTGATCAATGAAGGGTAAAGGAAAGTGATCTTTCCTTGTTGCTTCATTTAACCGCCTATAATCTATACATACCCTCCATCCTGTGACGGTTCTCGTTGGTATTAATTCATTCTTTTCATTAGTTATTACCGTCATACCTCCTTTTTTGGGAACTACTTGTACGGAACTTACCCAAGGACTATCGGAGATAGGATAAATAAGTCCGGCGTCAAGTAACTTGATGACTTCGTTTTTAACCACTTCTTGTACATTTGGATTTACTCGACGTTGTGGTTGTATTATCGATTTGTAGTCATCATTCATTAAAATTTTGTGCATGCACATGGAAGGACTTATGCCTTTAATATCTACAAGCTTCCAAGCGATTGCGTTTTTGTGTTTTTTCAAAGGATCAATTAATTTTTCTTTTTCTAAACTACTTAGTTTTGACGAAATAATTACAGGTGATCTACCATCTTTGTCTAGAAAAGCATATTCCAAACCTTTTGGAAGTTCTTTGAGCTCAAGAGGTGGGTCTTTAGGAGACTCCTTATTGGGTTGCTCATTTTGATCAAGAACTTTAAAAGTTTGTTCTATGGCGACCTCTTCTTCAACAAAGTGGGTCAATCTTTTCATTTGTATCGGGTGGTTCATCTTCATCTTCAATTAGGGGGTCATTATTGCCGAATGGATATTTCATTGATCGCTCAAGATCGACACTTTTTTTAAATGCCCCTAATTGAATGGATAGATTGTTGTGCTTCCGGTTTTTCAAAGCTTCGTGGGTTTTTACAAAGGGTCGTCCCAACACTAGAGGAACGTCATCGAGGATGACAAAGTCGGTTGGGATTACCATTTGATTTGTTTGAACCAAGACATCTTCAACTACACCGATTGATTTTATTATTTTCCGATTAGATAGAAAAATGGGTATTTGAAGTGGAGAAAAATCACTAATACTTAATTTCTCGAAAATGTAGTTGGGCATTATGTTAACATAAAGATCTTTATCAATTGTGACATTACTAATAAAGGAGTTTTGAAAAAAAAACATGGAACCGGTTTGATGTTGATTTCAAAGGGATCTTCTTTTATTAGCGAAGTTTGATCATTTGTTAACTTAATGCTTACCGTTTCGTCAATTTTAGTGTTAGTGTTTAACTCTTTTAAAAACTTAGCATGAGTGGGTACTAAACAATTATTTTCAAAAGAAGGTGTCAAGAGATTAATTTCTTCAAAATTAGATTCTTCTTGAATTTTAACGTTGTCGGACTCACCTTTTTCGTTGTTTAACTCATGTGTCGGTTTTTCACTTATTTGTTCTTCCATT
Source organism: Helianthus tuberosus (assembly GCA_030545235.1). NCBI lineage: Eukaryota > Viridiplantae > Streptophyta > Magnoliopsida > Asterales > Asteraceae > Helianthus > Helianthus tuberosus. The sequence goes on along the minus strand of CM060403.1, from coordinate 92,427,370 downwards.
TTTACACTTTCAACTATCTCTTTTTTATTTAATTCTTCCCGTGCGCGGGACTCCTCTTCCCTTGCACGCGATTCTTTTATATAGCGCTCGATAGTTTTAAGGTGTTCTAGTATCCTATCGGTTACGTCGGTGATAGAATAAGGATCGGGATTTTCAAAGCTTGAATCCGGATGTTCGATCTTTTGTTCCTCATAATACCCATATGAAGTAGATGGTTCACACCATTGTTCTTCATTGTAAGTATATGATGGATAAGGGTCGTAATTTTGTTCTTCATAATACTCATATGAGGTGGGTTGTTCACGCCATGGTTCCTCATAATAAGTATATGAAGGTGGAGGTTCATATCTTGGTTCCTCAAAGTATGAGTATGAAGGCTCATACCTTGGTTCATCAAAATATGAGTATGAGGGAGGAGGTTCATACCTTGGGTCTTCATAGGATGTGTATGAAGTTGATGGCTTGTACCTGGGCTCCTCATAGTAGGTGTATGAAGTGGATGGTTGAAATAAGTCACAATATTGAACCGAGTGTGGGTTACCACAATTAGTGCAATAGTTTACCCTATAATCATCCTCCTCATAGGTGTAGTTGTAACCTCCTGAGTATTGATCCATAAGAATCACTCAGCAGACCACAACAACGTCTCGAGACCAGAAAACAAAAATAAAAACGGAAACAGAGGCTGGACACGGCCCCGTGTTCAGTGGACACGACCCCGTGTACAGAATCTGTATCTTGGCGTTTGAATTAAAGTTACTGGTTTCGTTGAGCACGGGGCGTGTTCAGTGAGCACGGCCCCGTGTTCAGGGTACTATAAATGCAAAATCTAACTAAAATACAGAAAAATATGCGCGCGTTTTGAAAAGGTTTTGAAAAACTGATTAAGCCGTCGATTTTAAGCTTTCCTAAAATCCTTGTGTCCCCGGCAGCGGCGCCAAAAACTTGGTGTGCGTGTGGTGTGATATATATTTAAGTATATTTTTAGCCCTTTTTACACGTTAGTCAAGTTTTAAATTTATAAAACACGATATTATACTAACACCAAACACACATATGGGCAAGTGCACCCATCGTGAGCGTAGTATAGTGTTGGTAAAATACCGAGGTCGTCCAAGGACACAAGAGCTTTTAATACCGGTTCATCCTCAACGTCTAATCAAATCAAAAGTTTAGAAAAATGTTTTTAAACTAGAAAAATAAAACTAACTAAAATGCTGAAAATTAAAATAAAAAGAAAAACAGATAGACAAGATGAATCACTTGGATCCGACTCGTGTTTAGTGTAACCTTTGATTATTTCCGCACTTTTGCACTTTTTAAGAGATTATCTTAGTTATTGTAGTAGGCCCCTCTTTTGAAGGTGACGTTACCCTCAACCCAGTAGTTTGAGTCAGCAAGGATACAATCCTAAAGGGTTGGATTATTGAAAGATAATTAATTAAGTTATTAATGCATAAAGTGGTAGGCCCCTCTTTTGAAGGTGACGTTACCCTCGGCTAAGCAGTCTGAGTCAGCAGGGATACAGTCCTAAGTAGCCGGGTTAAAGTTTTAATAGTAGCTTACATATGAGGGGATCAAAGAGTTTGGACCCCCGCCATCCAATACCGGTGGGTATTGAAGGAGGTCCTACTAAATTTGACCCAGGTCCTTGCAGGATCTATACACTGAACAAGGCAAGACTCTTACCAAACCGTTCCCTTAACCCTCGACCAGGTAGCCAACATATCTCCATATAGACCGTGGAGATATGAATGGTGAAAATCTTTTATTTTATATAGACAGTAAAATAATGCCAAGACACCACGGACAAATGATAAGGAAGAATCACCTTCAACATAAGAAACTAGTTATTAAAGTCATTAATACATAACCAAATAAAAAGTGCGAAAAGATTAAAAATAAAAAGTATTACACTAGATACTTGTCTTCACCAAGTGATGTAAGAGACTTAGGCAAACATGGCCTTTGATTGTCAAGAACTCTTACGATCAATCTTGGATCCCGAGACTACTCACACACTCTATGATGGATAATGGGTGATGGTGGTGGATGATGGTGTTGTGATGGTGGTGGGTGGTGGGTGAAGTGTGAGAGAGGTGGTGTGCCAAGGGATGGTTTGCAAATGAGCCAAGCACCCCTATTTATAGGCTGAACAGAAGCTCGGGCAAGGCCCCGTGTCCACCTTCCTTCTCTTTCTTCATTAATTGCAGTTTGTCTGCATTAGTTGACCACGCCCCGAGTCCGCTGGGCACGACCCCGTGTGCAGAAGCGTATCTGTACTATCAAGATTTCCCCAGATTCTGCGAATCTTAGAGTTGACCACGGCCCCGTATCCGGTGGGCACGCCCCCGTGGTGGGTGATAGAAGCTTCTACAGCTTTGTCTTTTCTGCAGACACTTGGGCACGCCCCCGTGCTCATTGAGCACGGGGCGTGTTCAGCCTTCTGTCTTCTTGTTTTTGCTTGGGAAGATGCTGTCGGGGGGTCGGGCATGCCACGTTTGTTCCTTTTCTTGTATTTGTGTTAGATTTAGCTGCCTTTTTGCTTCTTTTGTTCATTTGAGCTCATTTAATCCTGAAAATACAAAAGGAAGACAAAACACACTTTTTCCAACATTAGTACTAAAAAAGGGTTAGTTTTATGCCACATTTGATGTAATTTATATGTTGCATTTTGCGCACATCAATGGTATCAGAGCCACTGGTTATAGTGAACTTGGTTTTAAAAATGTTTTCATAAAACCAGACTATAACCGAACAATTCTGAATACGTGTATACGACCATGACACTCAGCTCCAGATTGCAAGGTTCGTCTTTTCACCTGTTGTATACATTACATGACTAGTGTACACTTGTTGATGATATAGCATACGGACACACACCCGTCACTATAGCATAAATACATGAATTGCTTGTTTACATTATGATGCTTTGTTTGTATGTTGTAGTCCTTAGATTTTAGTGATCTTGTCATTTTGACAACCTCTGTTTGATAGTTGAGTTTGAGGAACCATTTGACATGAGTTAAGAGGAACTGAGATGAGCATGCAAATCACAATATTATTGTGGGTGCACACATGATAATAATGTGGGGTGCATGTGAGTCCCAGTGAGGCTTAACAAGTGTAAAAGGGGTTCTGTTCTGTTATTTGATCCAATGGAAAACACAACAAAACTACAGGAGACATAGCGATGATTGCCTCCTATTCGAGCATGATCTTTTCACTTCCCTCTGAATCCTTACGAATCCCGAAACTATTGAGCATTACCCGAATGCTCATCTAAACGTCTAAGCGAACCGTGTAAGAATGTTAGGTGTTATGTGAACGTCTTTGAACTAGTTATCGGACCATTGAATGCTTGGCCTGTGTCTTCCTCACTTCCTTCGTCTACTTGAATCCCACGAATTGACGCCTTAGATCCCGAAGTATGACCACTTCTGTACTCTCTAGCAACGTATTGTGCGTTATTCAATCGACCCACAAGACCAAAGGACAAGGGATTGAACGTGATACAATACCAACCATAGTGTTAGGACGACCCTGTTTTCCGAAAACGAACATCAGCAGATTGATTTCGACCAAGTCCCTAACCCTAGTCAGCAACCTCTGGGAGCCAACCATTACGAACCAAACGGGGCATAACCACTGACAAACGATCGGAGTATGAGATGAGTAAATTCTGGTGCTTGGGCAGTAACCTAGGATATGTCAAGAGATGCAGAGAGGTGGATACTTTTGAAAGATCGCAGAGATCTGTTTACGAAGTAACAACATTAGGGGCAATGGCCACGGTAACAACAAGGTACTCGCAAATCATAACTTTCATTATGGAAACGGAGGTGACTTTGACAAGGATTGACCGTGGATAAGTCAAAACATCAACAACTCAGGGAACAATGACAGTATTGGGAATCCTCGTAACAGTAACAACAACACTAGAAGTGGTGCTCGTGGAAGGGCATTTAGGATTGGCGTGGGCGACGCCAGGTATAATAGCAACATGGTAGCTTGTATATTTTGGTAACTAATCGCTTCGTCTCTGTTCTGTTTAACCCTGATGCCCCTCGAAGCGAGACACGTTGTAAAAGTGGCTGATGGCAAGCCAAATGAAGTCTCACACGTTCACCTGAGATGCGACTCAATCTTGTAGGTCACGAGTTCGACATTGACCTTCCCCCTGCTACCGTTAGAAGCTTGGGTGTAGCCGATGGTATGGACCGGATGTACAAACCGCGAACAGAAATCTTTGTAAGAAGGAAATCGCCTGTATATCTCTCCATGGTGGAGATACACTGATGGTCAGTATCACTTCGGCGGTGGGAGCCCAGAAGTGTTTCAACTACCCTGCAACCCTGTCATTGATTACGGGTGTGCAGCCCGAAGAACTTCCTAGTTTTCCTTCACATTGTCAGGAGGAATATCAGACTTGTATCATGCCAGAAACAACCCTGATTTCTAGTACCCATTATCGTCTCACATCAGGAAGGTTGCAGGAACTGCCTAATCAACTCCAGGAACCGCTGGACAAGGGTCTTAACTGATCTAGCTCCTTGCTTTGGGGAGCCCGAGCCCTACCTGTGAAAAGAAGGACGAGTCCTTTCGTTCGTGTAACGGCTACTGTAAACTCAGCAAGGTGACAGTCGGAAACCATCACCCATTATCTCACATTGACGACCTCCTTGGCCAGCTACGAGGGTCAATCATCTACTTGGAAACCGACTTAAGATCGGGCAATCATCAGATGGAAGTCCAAGAGGAGGATGTTCCTAAAACGGCATTTCAAACGTAGTACGGCTATTACGATTTTCTGTTTATGTCATTCAACTTATCCCATACACCAGCAGCTTTATGGACCACATGAATCGTATGTGTAAACCTCATCCTGTCAAATTCACTAACTGTGTTTATTGATGACTCTTTGAATCACTTCCAGGAGAAAGGAACACCGTGAACGGCACTTGTATCTTTTCTTAGAGCTGCTAGGAGAGGAGCGAATCCATGTGAAGTCTACCTAAGTGTGACCACAGGATTCGAGAAATACACTTTCTTGGTCATGTAGTCAACGAGTTGGGAATACACGTGAACCTCGCTAAGATCCATTTTATTAGAAATTGAGCGGCACCGAAGGGTCCTTTGGGAATAGAACAATTTCTTGGTCTCGCTAGATACTATTGCAGATTCATCAAGGGATTCTCGAAGATCGCGCAGCTTTAATCTCTTTAACACACCAGGGTGTTGTGTATTCGTGGGAGACAAAACAAGAGGACGTCTCTTCAGCTTTTGAAACCCAACTCTACAATGCACTGAGTATTGTCTTTACCCGAGGGTACGGGTAATCAAGTGGTATACCATGATGGTCTGAATCAGAGTCTCAGTTTCACGCCGATGCAACGCCAGAAGGTGATGGCTTACGTGGTAGATTTACAAGAAGGATTGCACGACTCACAACATGGGGCGGAAACCATGGTCTTTGGATTTAAATTGGAGGCATTTCTTGGATGGTACCAAATGCACCACTTAGACCGATCACAAGGGCCACCCGTGTACCTTCGATTCGAAAGAGCTAAACATGTGGCGGCATTGCTGGATGGAACCCTTGAAGGCTTGAACGATTACGGCTGTGAAACACCTAAAAGTGAACGAGCTTTGCAGCTCACCATCGGCTTTAACCTACTTGATCAGATACGTTCTACCCAAACCGAAGCATTGAAGGACGAGAACCTCCCAGCTGAATCCATGCAGGGCATGGAAAAACAATTTGTAGCTAAAATCAGACGGTATTCACTGCTTCATGGAGCGAATAAGGGTCTCATTATACGGCCACTTTAGGGAACTGGTGTAGGCGAAGCACACAAGTCTCAATATCTTATTCATCTGGGTTTTGATAGGGTGTATTAAGATCTGTAGACCATGTACGGGTGACCGGGCATGAAGGCCCACATAGCAATGTATGTGAACGATGTTTGGCTTGTGCGAAAATCAAGGTGGAATATCAGAGACCTTCTGGTTTATGGCAGCAATCAAAAACACCCATATGGAAAACGGGAACAGATTGCCATGGATTTTGTCACTAGTCTGCCTAAAACTCAACACGGAGATGATATCACCTGGGCGATCGTTGATTGTCTCATGTAACCAACACACTTTCTTGCAATCAAGGAAACCAACGAGTCTTCACAGCTTGTGAATACTTTTCTAGGAGAGGTGGCTTCTAGGCACGGGGTGTCAACACCTGTTACCTCTGATTATGATCTGTGTTTATACTCGACTTGCGGTGGGCAGTACACGAATCTTGTGGCTCAAATCTAGACATGAGCACTGCTTATCGCCCTCGGACAGAGGGTCTGTGTGAACGAACCATCCAGCTACTAGAAGACATGTTACGAGCATGTGTGGTTGACTTTGATAAAAGTTGGAAAGACATTTACCCTTGATGGAGTTTTCCAACAACAACCGTTACCATTCTGGTATTCGGGCAGCTTCATTCGAGGCATCGTATGGGCGACAATGCCGACCTCTTTGTTAGGCCGAGGTGGGCACCAGCCTAATCACGGGTCTAGGAATCGTACTCGAAACTTCAGAGAAGAATGTTTAGATCAGAAATAATATGGCGGCAGCGTGTGACCGTCAGAAAAGCTGGTAAGCATAAGAAATCCTTAGCATTTGCAGTTGGCAATCATTGTGTTGAAAGTTCACACTGGAGGGGTGAGGTACGCTTTGGAAGCATGGCAAGTTTAATTCACGTTACGTTGGACCATTCAAAATCCTAGGAGGAATCGGTTATGTAGACTACAAACTCGAGTCACCTGACGAATTGGGAATCGTTCACGAAGTCACTTATGTCTCGAATCTAGAGAAGTGTTCTCCGATGAAGCACTCGAGATACCCTTACTAGAGCCTAATATTAACGGCATGTTGCAGTTTGATGAGGAATCCCATTGAAACCATGGACCGAGAAGTCAAGATTCGTAAGCACAGTTGAATTCTAAATGTGGGAGTTCGTTGGAACTCGCGACACGGACCAGAGTTCACGTGGGAACGCGAGGACCCGGTGAAGTTCAGATACCCTAACCCGTTTAAAACGGCTGATTGAAATTCTGATGCAACTGGCGAATTTCGGGACGAAATTCCCTTTCAAGTTGGGGATGATGTGGCACCCGAGGTGTAACAACTCTCATTAAAATTACTATTTCTTATTTTATTATGTCCAATAGGAAACCCTATTTGAGACCCCCAAATAATATTGCATGACCCCTAAAATTTTCAGAACAATCTAAACTAGGATCAGGGCCCCCTAAAACTCAGGGGGGGTATTCCCTAATTGGTATTATCCTCACTGTTTGTTGTCGAATGCGAATTTCATCGAACGGTTGACTCACCTAGGCTAGTTGGAGACGTGGCTACCCTATCCTAGAAGTGACTCATCGCGCCACGCGAGAGCCTCTCGTGACACGCGACAGGGACAATTTTTCAGTATAAATGCAGGGCTTTGGCACTTGAATTTTGGCGTTGGTTCGACGTAAAAACTTGTTTCCTACACTGAGATATCATCTGTTTAGTTCAAAATACACACACAACACGACATTCTGCTGCGACAATAGGGTAATAACTCGATCACTGCTACGATATAATGTCCGATCGATTGAAACCAATCCGATGGATGTTTAAGTGCTGCCTAAACTCGGGCTATACTTTGTCATTCGTTGTGAATCCGATGGATGTTTAAGTGATGCCCGAACTCGGGCTATACTTTGTCATTCGTTGTGAATCCGATGGATGTTTAAGTACTGCACTTTGTCATTCGTCGTGAGGGTTTTGATTTCGTGAGCTTATCGTAAATGTTGTATTAAGTTACTAACCTAGTTTCGTATGCATTGTCATTTAAATTAAGTTACAAGGCTAAATCAGTAGGCTAAACTCTGCCTGTCTAAACCTGCAATGTGAGTCATTCTCTTTTTATCAACAATGTTTTACAATACTCCATTTATTTTCAAAAGTTATAATTACAGGGATTAAGTCGTGGTTATCTTGAATCACTGGCAAGTGGGGTATTGTGCACAATACTAATTTGTCACGGTTAGGTTCATCAACCTAACAGTGATAATCATCACTACTTGGGTGAAAGGACCCAATAGTGGTATGACCATCGTCACAAGGCTGTGACACGGCGCCAGATAAAAATAAGATAGAAGCCATTGTAATCGCTCTTATGATGTAATTTATAACTATGTGTCGTTTTATCAAAATTGAGTGACTCGCCAGTATTTCCCCGCTGATAAAATATTTTTCAAAACATGTTTCAGGTGACCTACTGTGAATCAAGGAATAGTGCTACGGAGCACTAATCAAGCTTGAAGTGGTGGCTCAGTCAAATAAATAAACATGTTTTGTAAAACAGGGAATTTCCTTATGAAATTCCTCTATTGTAAATTACGGGGTTTGTCCCAATTTATGAAATAAAATAATTGGGCATTTTCAAGTCTTAAAAGATCCTGTTAAACTTCCGCTGTCAACTCAAATAATAAATACCATGGGTTTCTGTCCCGCGGCTCCTGGACCGGGTCACACCGGGACGGGGGCCGTGACAGAAAAAGGTGGTATCAGAGCCACTGATTTAAGCCAATTAAGTATTTGGAAATACTTAATTTAATTGATTGCCCTTCTGTGATTTTGTGAAAATTTACAATAAATAACATTCTAACTAGGATTTTGTGTTTCCCTATATTCTGATAGCATGAATGAGTTGTCTGAAGCTCTTCAGAATCTCACCATCCATGCTGCTAACATGGAAGTTTCTGGGGGATTTTCCGGTTATCAGGCCGATACTGAAGAACCTATGGAGTTCCAGGCTCAAGCCCAAGAGAAACCCAAGTCGAAAAAGAGAAGGAGATTCGTGGGCTGGAGACGCGTACGGAGAACGAAGCCAGCCGCACAGAGGGTGAAAAGGACTGTGGACCCAAAGAATAAAGGAAAAGAAAAAGGAAAAGAGATCGGGGAAAGTTCAGGGCAAGCCCAGGAAATGCCACCCTGGGAGGAACTTGATCGCAAACTGGCAAATTGTGACCTCATTGGACCTGCCAATGAAGACCTCTTCAATCACCCAATTGAATCACAACTTCCAGTTAATTTGGAACCTGCCATCCCAGATCCCATTGTCAGCCACCAACTTCTACCCGGAGAGCTGGAAGAATGGTGGACAAGTGATTGGCAATTTCAGAACCTCTTGAATAACCCTAATACCTTTTTCTCCCAGTTTGACCCAGAGCCTGCACCAAACCCACCTATGAGCACTGAGAACTTGGTTGAACTCCGCCACTATGGCGAGGAGCTGGTGGACGTAGGAAATCGAATCCGGGAGGTGGGGGAGAGAATATCATGGAAATACGACGAGAGGGAACGTCGTTTCTGAAGTGCCAGCTGACGGGATCGTGTGTGGTTGTGTGGTTACGTGTTTAATAATAATAATAATAACATATTAATAAAAATATAATCATGTAAAATAACTTAAAATAAAACTTTTGTAATATAACTGGTGTGTACGGACGCATACTAATATATAAAAATATCTACGTCGCAAAGTCGACAATTTTGGTTACACATGTTAACTTGATTATGTGCGATTGTTTTATTATGTTTGGTTGTTATTCATTTTGTGCTAATAACTTATATATATATTAATTACCAGATGGAACACGTTGTTAATGACCCAGTTAATGAAGTTAATCAATCTGAGCAAAACCATGAGGATCATTTCCTCAATAGGCAAGATATAGAGAATATCGTTGCCCAGGGAATAGCAAATGCTATCCCAGCAATCGTCGCTGCTGTCAAAAGTCCTGTTGAGCCTTCATAAGCTAACCCCAACAAACGTACTCGTGATGACTCCAGTAATAGTGTAAAGGGAGGCGGCAATAACGACAACTTGATTCAGGCCCCAATACTTAAGAGAATGAAAGCTGCAACGCCTGGTTGCACTTATAAGGAATTTCTTGCCTGTAAACCTGTTGAATTTGCAGGTAATGAAGGGGCAACTGCTGCACTGCGCTGGTTGGAGAAAACTGAGGCGGTGATTACAATAAGTAAATGTGTCTAGGAGGATAAGGTTATGTATGCTTCGCATCTTTTTAAAGAAGGGGCACTAGAATGGTGGAATACCGTGCTACAAGCCAAGGGAAGTGATGTGGCGTATGCCATGAACTGGGAAGAATTTAAGAGGCTAGTGGAAAGAAAATTTTGTCCCGAATATGAAAAGGAACAAATGACAAATAAGTTCCTGAACCACCGGATGGTGGATGTAGACTGTCGAGGGTATACTTCGACATTCTTCGAGTATGCTAGAGTTGTACCAACCCTGGCTTCGCCAGAACCGGTACTTCTTTCTCGCTATATTTGGGGTTTGATTGGCGAAATCCGTGATATCGTTAAAGCTGCGAGACCTCGCACTATTGACGATGCTGTGGAATTAGCCAACACTTTGACCAATGGACTGGTACGCACAAGAGAGGAGAACCGGAAAAAGGAAGTAGCCCAAAAGATTACCCAAGGATTCCGTATGGGTAATAGTAGTAACTTCAAGAAAAAGGGGACCGGGCAATCTTCCACTGTTCCATTTTGCACTACCTGTAAAAGGAAGCATTTTGGGAAATGCAAAGGGTATTGCAATTTCTGCAAAATTCTGGGGCATCAAGAAGAAGACTGCAAAAGGAAGAAATCCACAATTTGCTTCAATTGTGGAGAAGCTGGACATTTTAGACCAGACTGTCCCAAATTGGTCAAACCAGTTGACAACAAAGCCAAACCTGTAGAAGGAACTACCAAGAAAAACGCTAGAGCTTTCCAACTGACTACCCAGGAAGCGGAGCTAATCCCAGATGTGATAGCTGGTACGTTCCTAGTTCACGACGTTTATGCAAAAGTATTATTTGACTCTGGTGCAAACCAAAGTTTTATAAATACTTCATTCTGCCAAGCTCTTAACCTACCCTTAACCAACATTAGACAAATTTTTACGGTAGAAACGGCAGATGGGAATTCTGTTAGCATAGATAAGATTTTGCAAGAAGGAAAGATAGAACTTTTAGGCCATAAATTCTCTGCAAACTTATTACCTATGAATTTAGCTGGATTTGATGTCGTATTAGGAATGGATTGGTTAGTAGCCAACCATGCTCGAATCCTCTGTGATAAGAATTCCATAGAAATTCATACACCATCAGGAGAAATAATTATGATTACAGGAGATAAACCGCGTAAACCAATGAAGTTCATTTCAGTAATGAAAGTAGCTAGTTATGAACGAAAGCAAGGAATAGTGTATATGATTTCGGTAATCATTAGCACTAAGGGTAAGGAACTTAAGGAAATTCCAGTAGTATCAGAATACTCGGATGTATTCCCAGGAGAATTACCTGGATTACCACCTGATAGAGAAGTAGAATTTAGAATTCATCTAATTCCTGGAACTACACCGATAGCTAAAGCACCTTATCGGTTAGCACCCACCGAAATGCTAGAACTGAAAAAGAAGTTAGATGAATTATTAAGCAAAGGATTTATACAACCTAGTTCATCCCCATGGGGAGCTCTAGTGTTGTTTGTAAAGAAAAAGGATGGTTCAATGCGAATGTGTATCGATTATAGGGAATTGAATAAAGTTACAATTAAAAATCGATACCCATTACCTAGGATTGATGATCTTTTCGATCAACTTCAAGGAGCCAGATATTTTTCTAAGATAGATTTACGCTCCGGATATCATCAATTGAAAGTACAAGAAGAAGACATACCTAAAACTGCTTTCAGAACTAGGTATGGTCACTACGAGTTTACAGTCATGCCCTTTGGATTAACAAATGCTCCGGCAGCATTTATGGACATGATGAATAGGATCTGTAAACCGTACTTGGATAAATTTGTAATTGTCTTCATCGACGATATACTTATTTATTCCAAAAGCCAGGAAGAGCATTGTGAGCACCTGCATGCACTCTTAACTTTGTTAAGAAAGGAAAAGCTTTACGCCAAATTCTCGAAGTGTGAATTTTGGCTACAAGAGGTGCAATTTTTAGGTCACATGGTGAATCACGAAGGTATTCACGTAGATCCTGTTAAGATAGAAGCAATCGCCAAATGGAAAGTCCCGCAATCAGCTACGGAAGTTAGAAGTTTTCTAGGATTAGCTGGGTACTATAGGCGCTTTATTAAAGATTTTTCTAAGATAGATGTGCCATTAACTAAGCTAACCTGTAAAACAGTTAAGTTTGAATGGGGCCTAAGCAAGAAGAGGCTTTTAAGGTTTTAAAGCAAAAGTTAACAAACACCCCAATTCTTGCCTTACCAGAAGGAACAGAAGATTTTGAAGTTTATTGTGATGTTTCTAAGCTAGGATTAGGATGTGTGCTAATGCAACGCAAAAAGGTAATTGCGTATGCATCAAGGCAATTGAAAAAGCACGAAGAAAACTATACGACGCATGACTTAGAATTAGGATCGATAATTTTTGCCCTTAAGATTTGGAGGCATTATCTGTATGGAAGTAAATTTACTGTTTATACAGATCATAAGAGTTTAAGATACATATTTGGGCAAAAAGAATTGAATATGAGACAAAGAAGATGGATGGAAATTCTAAGTGACTACGACTGTGATATCCAATATCACGAAGGAAAAGCAAACGTAGTTGCAGATGCCTTAAGTCGTAAGTATCATGAGAAACAAAGAAGAGTTCGTGCTCTTAGATTAAATCTACAGTTAGATTTAATAGAACAACTGAAAAACATTCAAGAAACAGCAATCAAGGATGATGCTGAAGGAATGAAAGGACGAATAAAGGAATTAGAGCAAGGGACTGATGGAATTTGGAGATTCCACAAGAAAAGAATTTGGGTACCTAAGCACGGAGAATTAAGAAATAAGATTTTAGAGGAAGCCCATAAATCTAGGTATACCATGCATCCTGGAAATAATAAGATGTACCAAGATTTAAGAAATAATTTCTGGTGGATAGGAATGAAAAAGGACATAGCTAGATATGTTTCTAAGTGTCTTACTTGTTCACAAGTCAAGGCAGAACACCAAAAACCTTCAGGATTACTCCAACAATTAGAAATGCCTGTTTGGAAATGGGAACTCATAACAATGGACTTTGTTACTAAGTTGCCCAAAACCAGAAAAGGTAATGATGCGATTTGGGTAATTGTGGATCGATTAACCAAATCAGCTCATTTTCTACCCATGAAGGAAACCTTTAGCATGGAAAGGTTAGCCAAGTTATACGTAGACGAGGTAGTATCCTTACATGGAGTCCCACTCTCTATTATATCGGATAGAGATAGTCGTTTCACTTCACATTTCTGGACAAGTTTTCAAGAAGCAATGGGGACTAGACTAAACTTGAGCACTGCTTACCATCCTCAAATAGACGGACAAAGTGAAAGGACGATCCAAACCTTAGAAGACATGCTCAGGGCATGTGTAATAGATTTTGGTGGAAACTGGGATGACCACCTACCCTTAATTGAATTCTCCTATAACAATAGTTATCATTCAAGCATTGAAGCTGCCCCATTCGAAGCACTGTATGGACGAAAGTGTAGAACTCCAGTTTGTTAGGAAGAAATAGGAGAGAGTCAACTATCAGGTCCCGAAATCGTGCAAGAAACCACCGACAAGATCACTCAAATCAAGGAAAGACTGGAGACGGCTCGCGATCGTCAGAAAAGTTATGCAGACAATAGACGCAAGCCGCTAGAATTTCAAGTCGGAAATAAGGTACTCTTGAAAGTTTCTCCTTGGAAAGGAGTAGTTCGGTTCGGGAAGAAGGGAAAGCTAAGTCCAAGGTATGTAGGACCATTCCCAGTAATCCAGCGAATAGGACCAGTTGCCTATCGTTTACAACTACCAGAAGAACTGGCTGGAGTACATGACGTCTTTCATGTATCCAACCTCAAGAAATGTTTATCTGACGAATCCTTGGTAGTACCTCTTCAAGATGTAGAGGTAAATGAAAAGTTAAAATTTGTTGAGAAGCCACTGCAGATAGAAGACATAAAGGTCAAGTTTCTCAAACACAAACGACTAGTGCTGGTCAAAGTCAAGTGGGATTCGAAGAGAGGACCTGAATACACATGGGAGCTGGAATCAGAGATGAAGAGAAAGTATCCCTAATTGTTCCAGTAAATCTCGAGGACGAGATTTTTATAAGGTGGGGAGGATGTAACAACTCTCATTAAAATTACTATTTCTTATTTTATTATGTCCAATAGGAAACCCTATTTGAGACCCCCAAATAATATTGCATGACCCCTAAAATTTTCAGAACAATCAGAACTAGGATCAGGGCCCCCTAAAACTCAGGGGGGGGGGGGTATTCCCTAATTGGTATTATCCTCACTGTTTGTTGTCGAATGCGAATTTCGTCGAACGGTTGACTCACCTAGGCTAGTTGGAGACGTGGCTACCCTATCCTAGAAGTGACCCATCGCGCCACGCGAGAGCCTCTCGTGACACGCGACAGGGACAATTTTTTAGTATAAATGCAGGGCTTTGGCACTTGAATTTTGGCGTTGGTTCAACGTAAAAACTCGTTTCCTACACTGAGATATCGTCTGTTTAGTTCAAAACACACACACAACACGACATTCTGCTGCGACAACAGGGTAATAACTCGATCACTGCTACGATATAATGTCCGATCGATTGAAACCAATCCGATGGATGTTTAAGTGCTGCCTAAACTCGGGCTATACTTTGTCATTCGTTGTGAATCCGATGGATGTTTAAAACATGTTTCAGCCTTGTGACGATGGTCACAGCCTTGTGACGATGGTCATACCACTATTGGGTATTTTTAAGTCTTAAAAGATCCTATTAAACTTCCGCTGTCAACTCAAATAATAAATACCACGGGTTTCTGTCCCGCGGCTCCTGGACCGGGTCACACCGGGATGGGGGCCGTGACACGAGGAAATCCACAGTCATCCTAGTCTGTCATTTCACTTTCATGAGACCGCTTATCAAATTTCGGGACGAAATTTCTTTCAAGTTGGGGATGATGTGACAACCCGAACTTTTGCAACCTTTAGTTAATGTATAAACTTGTGAGACTGTGTTAAACTTGTGAGACTATAGTTGATATATAGTGAATGTATATGTGTAGATTGGAAATTATAGAAATCGGTTACTAAAGGTACCCAATAGCACAATCATGACCACGTCGCACACTTTTGCAATAGGCCGAACATTCCTTATTGATTAGTTAAATCATCCTCGACCTAAGTCCTTTTGAACCCGAGACGAAAGCCCAAGCTTGGGGTCCGGCCCATTCGTTTTGCTCACACTCAAAGCCATACAAGACTCCCATTATCTCATATTATCATCTAAGAGCAAAACCCTAATATCCTATTATCTCCCTCTCTTGGAATCGACGATGACTTGCCTCCCTCGAAGCTCTCCTCCTCTCTTGAAGTCTGCCTCTTTGTCTAGCTATATCCATCATACGGTTAGTACGATTTTACTTGTTCTAATCATTGGTTGATTGTCTTTTGGATGTGTGTAAACTTATTGATGGTTCATGATGATGAATTAAGTCTTTGTGTCTTGGAACGATTGAAAGAATATGTTTGACTGTATGTATGCGATAGAATATTTAATGAGGATGAACAAGGATTGTTTAGTGATTAATTATGATATAAAGATGAGATTGCGAATCTGCAGTCATTAGGATGATGAATGATTAATCCATGTTTTAGGATCATGTTGATTTGGTGACAAGTAATTTTAGAGTATTTGTGTGCATTGTAATATTAGCAAAGGTTTGATCTGATCAAGGATGATTGGGAATTGATAATGATATTAGTTGCTAAAATGGTGATTGGGGCCCATACGAATTCGAGTAATGGAAACCGTTTGATCCATTTAAAACGTTAATTGATTTTGACTAATTGTTATGGACGTGTTTGGAAGGATTCCCAAAATAACTGACCTAAGATTAGTGTAACCGACCCCATGATTTCAGCAAGTTAAGTCAATCGCACAAGTTAAGTCAACCGCACAAGGTAGATCAATCGCACAAGATGAGACTTGGTCGCACAAGCTCGTATCAGTCGCACAAGTCCAATTGGGCTTGTGCGAATCGCACAAATAGGCCTAATCGCACATGCTGGTGGGCTTGAGTCTTAGCTGGGCCACGGACCCAGTCACAGTCGCACAAGGAGGCCCAGATCGCACAAGTTGATCCGGATCGCACAAGGTGGTCTGAATCACACATGTACATGGGCCGAGGGGTCTGTTTTGGCCGGTGCAACTGGGACATATACACACGTACATACTCTGTAATTGGGCTGAACAGTTTAAGTAATCAGTTATGAAGTTTCACACTTGAATGTTTAATGTTCTAAACTGCTAAGTTGTTACATGGCTGTGAACTTGCATATCCACTTGATTGAGAACTGAACTAGACATGTGCTAAGGTGAATTATGAGCATGTGATGTGAACCTTGCATGAGACTTAACTACTTGTTACATGCTGTTATGAATTATTGTGTTACGTGAACTCTTGTTACAACTTGTATAATGATGTGTGATTACGTGTACGCTACTTGTGTAATGTGAATGCGGGATACGTGGTTCATGTGTATACGAAACTGATTTGTCATTGGTACACTAGGATTTGGTTGATTAATATGGAACAAGTAACATTACATACCGAGCAATCTAAGTTGAGTTCACTGCTCTTTTTCTAAGCATGCGTCCCGGGGAGGGACATCTGGTAAACGTTCCGGGGAGGAATGTCGAGTAAATGGGTTTGACTAGAATGTTAAACTCTGGATGTTGGTTAATACACTCATATAGATCATTAAGTCCCATCATATACCGAATTGGTTGCCGGGGAGGCAACGGGGTTATTAGTTGATAGCGCTATTAGGTTTGGCACCCTCACACCGTACCGGCGAGGATGGGCGTGAACTAATTACCTTAACCATTTGACCAATGTTTGATAGAACATTGGGGAAGGGCAAATAATCTGGAGCCATCTGCGGTAATCGAGTTATTAACAACATCAAATCTTTGAAATGTTTTAAACTCATACCTGGTAACTAAACGTGTTAACAAACTTTGAACTCACCAACGTTGTCTGATACACTTGTCTGCATGCTTGCAGGTCGTTAGATTCATGGTTATGGGACTTGCTATCTGGGAGTGCTGGAGTGGTCATGGGTCGAGTCTCTTGGATACATGTTCTTTGGTTTCGTACACTTGTTTTGAAACAGTTGAATAACGATTTACATTATGCTTCCGCTGACGTTTTGATTTAAGTTATGATTTGAAACTATGTTATGAAATAAATGGAATCTTTTATTTAATATATTGTTATAGTTCAATGTGATTAGTGGCTGGATCCTGGTACGTCACACATCCCGCGGTGTTACCGCATGTGGTATTTTGGGGGTGTGACACATATTATAAAAAATTGCTATGCATCTTTTTAATTCAATCACGAATGAAACCCAATCACACTTATCGTCCAATTCCAATTCAAAAGATTCCAGTTCCGATAACAATTCCGCCAAAAAACCCACAACAACCAGAGCCAAAAAAGCCCAAATCGCTTCGCTCACTGTTCTAAATTCCCCAAAGCCAAATTTCTCAAAGAAATCCCCTTTGTTTGACTGAGTCGATCGAAGTGTGCTGAAATCATTGGAATACCAAAAACGTGAGGCTGGGTCTTGATGTTGTCGGGACTATGGAGGTCAATGGTGATGGTGATGATGTAGGTGGTTGACGGTGTTGGTAGGAGGTGGTGTAGGTGGGCGGTGGTGTAGGTGGTGGTGGCCTGATGATGATGGTTGTAGAAGTGGTATGTAGAGATAGAGAGAGAGAGTACATGGGAGAGAGGGGGAGTACAAGGGAGATGATGGTGGTGGTTTAGGTTTATAATTTTTATAAAAGTTTTTAAAATTTGACATTCCGTTTTTGTATTAAATGACTGTTTTGCCCTCACATGGGTTGCACATGACCCAACTTAACTGAAAGTTTTAACCAGGTTACGGCCAAAGGACCTAAGGTGTAACATGTTTTTCAAATAAAAGATTGTAACTGTAATTATTGAAGTTAAAGGCTATCTATTGCAACCCGCTACAAACATAAAAGACGAAAAAGTGTAATTTACTCTAATAATAATAATAATAATAATAATAATAATAACAATAATAATAATATTAACAACAATGTTTTACAAACTAAACCCTATTTTTTGAACAAAATTCACATACTCCCTGCCTGCGGCCGGGTTTCCACAACTTAGATCTCTCAAAGGAAACCGTCCGGCCGCCCCTTTCCCTACTACCTCTCCGACGCCGTAACTCACAATCACCCCCACCGCTATCCACCACCATCTGCCGCCGCCCTCCGTCCATTTGTTCTACTACAAGGTACCTAAACAGTCTCTGTACTGTTCCACTTTTCAACACCTGAATTCCAAACATTAATACTTATTATCGAAGTTAGTTATGGTCAAAGTTTGACCAGATTAACCTCTTTCACTTTTCATGTTCTCTATTGCTCAATTAGGTCACAAATTTGTTCGTTTCTGCCACATTTCACGCTCTTTATGTAGCCACACCAATAGTTTTAGTGACGGAATTAACCGAATTGAGCAACACTTGAATAGTAGTTTTGCATATGATGAAACCCTAGAAGAAGATTCAGTTGATTCTGTTAGTACCAGTGGCAGATATGAAGAATTCAATAGATCAACTTTCATAAAAAATTCGAAATATAATGCTACTTTAGCCTTGAAAGTATTACAACAAGACGGCCCCGGATTCGATACAAAACTAGCTTTAGATCGGTTAGAATTCGAGGTATCGGGTTTACTCGTGCGCGAGGTTCTTATAGGAATTTTAAAGAACATGAATCATGTTAACCGAGAGCGATGTGCTAAGCTCGGGTACAAGTTCTTTGTGTGGTCGGGTCAAAAGGAGAATTATAATCATACGGTGAACACGTACCATTTGATAATGCAAATCTTTGCGGAAGCAGAGGAGTATAAAGCGATGTGGAGGTTAGTTGATGAAATGACGGAAAAAGGGTATCCTGTTACGTCGAGAACGTTTAATATATTGATATGTACGTGTGGTGAGGCTGGTGTGGCGAAGAAAGTTGTGGAACGGTTTATAAAGTCGAAGTCCTTCAACTTTCGGCCGTTTAGTCATTGCTTTAATGCGATATTGCATTCGCTTCTTGCTGTAAAGCAGTATAAGCTGATTGAATGGGTGTATCAGCAGATGTTGACTGACGGTTATGAACCGGATTCGTTGACGTATAATATTATCATGTATACGAAATTTCGACTTGGGAAATTGGGTCAGTTTCATAATTTGTTCGATGAAATGAGCCGAAGCGGATATCCTCCAGACGTTCATACGTTTAATATTCTTCTTCACATTCTCGGTAAAGGAGACAAACCCGCAGCGGCGGTTGACCTTTTGACCCACATGAAGGAAGTTGGAATCGAGCCCAACGTTCTTCATTTCACCACGTTAATAGATGGGTTAAGCCGCGTTGGAAACATGGAAGCCTGCAAATACTTTTTCGACGAAATGGTCAATTACGGATGTGATCCCGATGTGGTAGCTTACACTGTTATGATCACCGGATACATTACGGTCGGACAGTTAGAAAAAGCAGAGGAAATGTTTTCAGAAATGTTTAATAACGGGAAAATTCCGAATGTTTACACTTACAATTCGATGATTCGTGGGCTTTGTATGGCTGGGAAGTTTGAGTACGCGTGTTTGATGCTTAAAGAAATGGAATCTAGAGGGTGTAATCCTAATTTTCTTGTGTATAGTACGCTTGTAGGCTATTTGAGGAAAGCGGGAAAATTTTCCGATGCTCATGAGGTCATAAAACAAATGGTGGAAAAGGGTCGGTATACGCATCTTCTTAATAAAATTAGGAGATATCGAAGATGCTAATGTTGTAATAGTATTTTTATTTCGGGTTCATACTTGATTATGGTTCTTATATGACATATTTAACAAAATGAAAGCCACCATTCTTTGTTCATCTTCTTTTGGGTCATGGTTATGCTGGCTTAGCTTGCGATTGTTATCTTCTCCTCCGTTTTTCGCTTGTTATTGTTTTGTGCAGGTTTAATGGTGTTCTTTTTGTATAATTTCTGTCGGAAATTGGTGGCATAAATCAAGCCCATGGCAACACTAGAAGTTCATGAAGGTATGCAACTACTGCCATTATTTTTGCTGAAAGTAATTTTACTTTTATTTTAATAATTATGTTTTTAATAGAAGTTATGCGTTTTCCTGAGTGCCTCTTAAAACCAAGGTGATAGCTTGGTTTTAAAAAGTGAGAGGCGCACAAAAGCGACGAGGTCTAAAATTGAGGCACGAAACGCAAGTGCAAAAGCGGTTGGCTTTTCGTACCCGAGGCGCAAGGTGTTTATATAATTTTTTTATATATCCCATAGGTTTTTAGCTTCCTTTAACCAAAATATAGCTATGAATAAGGCTTTTATACCATTTTACTTACATGTAAGTACAACTTTTTTCTGCAGTAAAACGCCTCATATACATGAGGCGCGCGCCTCAGGACAAAAAGCCCCCAAAAAAACCCTAAAATCTTCGCCTTTTGGGCGCTTCTTGTAATTACACAGGGCACTGAGTGAAAAAGCCCCAGAAGCTGCGCCTCAGGCGCGCTTTTTAAAACCAAGGGTGATAGATAATCAGATAAAGCTAGTGTTTTGTTATATAACCTATTACTGTTTGGTCAGTTCTTGGTGATGCCAAAAGTTGCATATAATGTTATAGAATTAACATGATTGGGTGTCTCTAATCCAACTTAACATATTATATATGGTTATACTTATTGTGGTTGTTGATGACACTTTACTTACTTTAAATAACAAGTATACCTGCCTCTTCACATCTTTAAATGATTATTTGTGTGTATACCCTTTTCTCATATCTTATGGGCGTGTGTTTGTATTTGACTTATTTTTATATACTCACAAACACTATTTTCTTTTAACAATTCACAGTTTAGTGACATTGCTGGTGGATCCCACTACCTCAATTGCAAGTGTCATTCGTCTTCTTTGTGGTAAGAAAGTAGGTATGTACATTGGTGTTTTGAAAAACCGCACCAGACATCAAACCGGTTGACTTACTGATTTGACGGTTCAACTGGTCTGACCGGTCTTAGGAGCGGACACTTTAGTTTAGTCAAATACCCGGTAGTTACAAGTTTTCCATCCTCTATAGATAGTTTTTTTTTTAATTCGTTCCAAAAAAACAAAACTCCCTAACTAAATAAACGGTTTGCCTGTTCAACCCTTGGTGGCCCATTGCAGGCAAGTTGAACTGGCCGGGATGACCAGTAAAACATGTCAAGTTTTTCAAAACCTAAATGTTTTTAGTGTTCATAATTATATATATTTTTATTTTTAATTTTAACTTTTTTGTCAAACATAAACAAAGGTAGGCGATAATACTTCCTTCCCTCTCAGGGTGTGCGGGGTGCCTTCGGCAACCCACATGCCGCTTGGGCATGTCCACCTCCAAAGGAGTAAAGATGATCGGCAAACATGAGGGGAAGAGAATTTGGGGAGAAGTTGCCGATGGGGGAAAGAAGAGAGATGGTAAGTGGTGGGGTCCATACCCAAATCAACCAATCACATGTTTTTTGTTTTTTAAATTAGTTTGCCTAATCTCAATTAGGCATGCACTACTTATGTTTTTTCAGTAATAGGCAAGAATGAGAGGCAAATTACATGGCACAACATGATTGGGTGGGGGGAAACTTTGCCTAATCCCTTTAGGCATGCACCCCTTACACTCTCATAAGGTGGTCTTGGGAAGGGTGATATGACTTGTGAGGACAAAACTTGCGTCTGGTTGTAAACGAACAGAATGTTCAGCGAATCGTTCGTGAACGTTTGGTAATATGTTCATTTACATCCATTTATGGTCGTTTGTTGAAATTTTATGTTTAGTCATCAAAGATTTTTTTATATTACTATTTTTTAATGTTTAGTTTATTTAATTTTTAAACCAGAAGCTCGAGTCATTTGAAGCTTGTTTCTCGTTAAAAACTTAACTCATTCGACATTTAGATTTTTGAAAATTTATTTTAGGATAATTATGTTTATGCTTATTATGTCGAACTTGTGAGTTGTGACTTTGTTTTGAGATAATTATGTTTAATATTATGTCAAGTGCTTTACAAAGTGATTATCTCTAATGTTCGGGATTGAGAATGTTATTTATTTTTATTTTTTTAAATGGTATATGTGTTTTTGTGTTTATAAACCATTCATGAACAAGTTTAATTCTTTAGTGAACGAACACGAATTTTATTTCTTTATATGTTCATGAACAAGTTCAATGCTAAACTAAACATAATGAACAAACTTTGTTTGGGTTAATTTGTTCATAGCTCTACACATCTATTTTAAAAGATTAAGAAGCAGATCACAATGAGAACCTAGCTAAAACTTTTCTTGGGAAACGTGTTACCACAATAAAAGGATGTATAACCATTAACGAAAATGGTGAATGAGAGTAAGCAATTAAGCATTATTTACTTGTGAAACTTCTTTTTTATTTTTTAAATCAAATTATTAGAGAAAGTATCATGCACAAGACACAATCGCTATGTGAACGTAAAGAATGAGAAAGTGACAAGTGTCATTAGTACAAGAAGGGAAATTTTTTCTTTTCTTAACTGAACTTGTTTATCCATTGGTTTTCAAACGATTTTAACTTTTTTTATACGTTAATATTTTGTAAATAATTACACCATATTAATTAACATTTCATTCTCTTTAATCCAAGTAGCTAATTGCTATAGTTTTCTGATGCAGTTTTGCGTGCAATCAAATGGCTCAAGAACAATTGACTAATCAAAGACTGATAAACGAACCAAAGGGTTCAAGAACAAAGTTCTTATCATTAAAAATCAATCAAAAACTGAATAAACAATTAACCCTAGACCCTAATTTATAACTATGAAAAATATAAAATAGGAAACTAAATAACAAATTATTAGGAAATTGAAATTCAAATAAATATAAAATAATATCTGATATCCCTGCATCATACTCCCCCTCTTTGAAAAAAACTCGTCCTCGAGTTTTGCCTTCGAACCAAACCCACCTGGATCAAAAGGAACATCAACTCGATCCTTTTGCACGAATATCACAACCCACCCAAATTGTACAACTTCACGGGTCGTCTCGCTTGACACTTGACATGTACCACCTGGGTCGAATGGAGCGTCAAACAACATCTGGTTCACCGTGGGCAACGAGTGGGCTTTCGACAATGAGACTTCTTTATCTAAACCAATGTTGGCCACCGAAGTATTATTTCCAACAGACTTATAGGATGGTCCGACAATTTTATTCATATTTGATCCATCTTTCTTTGTCGCAGGATAATCATTAATATAATTTAATTTTTCTACCATGGAAATTTCATTTAAGGCACAATGTGCATTGTCAAAAGTGGACCCATCATATCTTGATCTTTTCTAAATAAAATTTCATTGGCCTCCATCTTCGGAATTTTAGTATCTTCATGCGAATATTCAAAAGTAGCACCATCCTTTCACATTATATTGAGATTTTAAAATTGAACTTTCCAAACTTACTTTCGAAATTTTTGGGTCAGCCAAGGAATATGCATAACCACCTGAAGAAACAAGGAACTAATTGGGGTTTGATTAGTTTGGTTTATGCTTCTATCATAGTGGTTAATCTTCTTAAGGCTTTCTGAGCTCCGTAATGATCTTTTGATCCTGCAAAACAGAACACCGTTACTCGTTAAGAGGGGAATATGGGGGTTTCCCTCTTAACCGGGCTCCGGCGTGAGAATAAGCGACTGCTTTGAGGAGATAAATGTGTATTAAGAGTGAGAGTAGAGGGAGTATAATGTTTAACCTGTGAAGTGAGGTCTCTATTTATAGCTGGAGAGGTGTAAGAGGATGTGGGCTAATGGGCCTTGGGCCTGAAGGCGACAACATAGAGGATATACTCCTTGTCTCACTGGTGTCGACCGTTAGTGGCTTCTAGGAGCTCTCTGGAATTGGCGCAATGTGATTGGAGCCACGTGTCACTGTTGTCGGCCTGGCCGCCCCTCTGCCATCAGCAGGTAAGTGGAGATCGTGGGGCAGTTGTCTCTGCCCTGTGATTGGTGCCATGTAGTCGTCCTTAAATACTTTCTGTCTCCTGCATGTCAGACGATCGTGGAGCACGATTGAGCAGGACCAGAAGGACGCCGATTGGCCCATTCATTCTACCATTTGTACCTTGTGTACTATCTGAAACAGCCTTGCACCGTAGTCACGCGTGATTCTTGCTGAATACGTAACTAGCCCGCGCAGGGGATGGTTAGTCAATGCTCTTTCAGAATGCTAAGTGTTGAAAATAGAGCTTCCTATTGCTCAGACCTCGCGCCGGATCAAAGAATGGTGAAGTAGCCCGCGCGAGGTTGGCAATAAGAAATGTGTTGAATAAGGATTATGGTCGTTCGCGCGACATGAATAAAGGTTTGCGCGGCTTTTTTGGGACCATACCCCTTCAAGTCCCCCCAGTCCAGTGCTGCACCATGCGCGAGGCAAGTGGTTGGAGCTCTGGACTTAGAAAAAGAAAGTTGCAGGAAATGCTTGTTTGACCTGGGTAGACGGCGTGCATGTGATTACTTGTTGGTTACTACGGCGCGGCTACCAGGTTTGACTCAAGGTGGTTCACTGCCTTTTGGTGTAGGCGCGCAAGGTTGTTGAGTTGTTGTTAGTGCTGCGCGACCTTAGTGGCTTCTGCATGAAGTTTGTAGTAATTTTGGGCGGGAAAATCCTCGAAATTTGAAATCTGACAAGTTGGTGGGAAACGTCGTTGATGGTGACGTTTGAGTTGACCACTTACACGGCTGTCATCAAGTTGTCTCTGACGGTTTGGCTTTCCGTCAGGAGAGTGAGCTCCACGCGCGCGTGGTAACCGTCACTCCGGGATTTTCGCCTTACGTGTCGTCCTCTGATTGGTCACATGCGCGGCGATCTCGGCACGTTTACCCATCACATTAAATGCGATGGGTATATATATCCGATGAAGTGGAGGAGGACCTTACTTGTTTCACTGTTGCTACCCTTCCTCTCCACTTTTCTTCTTTTGTTTCTTCAAATCCTCAAGTGATCGACAGCAGTTCTTCAAGGCTGTGTTCATCATATCTTCAAAATCTTCCCAGAATTTTTACATTCGGTGTTCATGGCTGAAGAACATCCAGAAGAGAATCCGGTGAAGAAGGCCCTGTTCCCGTTCTCAGGTGGGATTTAGGTCTTTTTAAGCAGATAGTACGGAGTTTCCGGTTTCCACCGGAGTGGGATGCCAAGTACCCTGGTCAGAATCAGACGGCCGCTGACGCACCACCGGGGTATATCACATTGTTTGAAGATTTCTTTCATCAGGGCAACTTCCGGTTGCCGGCGACGAATTTCATTGCCCATGTTTTGCAGTTCTATGGGTTTCATATCTCACAAATGAGTCCCCCTGGGATGGTTAGGGTTCGACACTTCGAATTTCTTTGTCGATCTCATGCATAGAGCCGACCGTGGAAAGATTCAGAGTCTTTTACCAGTTGATCCGAAACATGGGATTCTACTCGTTTGCCAGTCGAGGGGCCGCGAAGAAGATACTCCTTAATCCTCCCAAGAGTTTCCATGACTGGAAACCAAAGTTCTTTTATATTCGCGAAGAGGTGATCCCGATCGCCATGACTTTCCGCGCTTGGTCTGAGCCGATTGTGAAGGAAGATCTGGCGATTCCCAAAAATGAGGCTTGGTATCAGAAGCTTACTGCAACCCCCAACCGAATATTTGGAGAGAATCTCCTTGTTGCTGCGCGAATGAGTGATCAATGGCTGCCTGACAGCGAGGAAGTTCCAGTTTTGATGTTCGACGATAGAGGTTGGTAATTTTCTTAGTTTCTTTGATTTCTTGTTTCGTAACTTGTGCTTACTCATGTAATTTGACGTGTAGAGGTGCATCTGTATCAAGCCGCTTTCCCCACCTTTGGTGGGTCTATGGGCGTGCGCCCGCTCAAGCCTGGAGAAGAATACTGGTATGACCAGATTAAGGGTCATTTTATGTACCCAGTTGCTGATGCGTTCGCCGATCCACCTACTGCAACCGAAGGTGCGCATATACCTAACCATCGTCCCTTGCGCGCTTTGACTTCTGCTGGGAAAGAGATTGTCTATCTTTCCAGCGAGGAGTCTGTGGGATCATCAAATGGAGAGCTAAGTTCGTGGTCTAACATCTTTGTAGGTGTGTTGCGCGACTTGGGTATTGACCCCGAAGAGAAGAAGAAGAAGAAGACAAAAAAGAAGAAGGTTTTCACCATTGATGCTGATGTGACCAGCAAGAAGAGTGGAAGTAGTCGTACGACGCCTGGTGCTGCTGAAAAAGGTACTCTACGCTTTCGCCAGAGTAACTTGGAAGATTATGTGATTATCAGTGACTCACTTGAGGGTTTGTCGCGCGCAGGTGAGAAAAAGTCAGGAGGGGCTGGTTCCAAGAGCTCAGGGAGCGCGGGTTCTCGTAACCCGGATGCTGGGGCGACTCCATCCTCTGTTGCGCATGATGAAGAGGAGGAAGAAGAAGAGGAGGAGGAGCCTGCTGCAAAATTAATCAGCCGGAAAAGAAGTAGGAGCGAGACCACAGCTGGTGTGTCTACTGCGCCGAAGGCTGGAGGAGTTCCTGTGCTCGGGAAACAGAGTAATCTGCGATCTCTTTACAAATTTTCCCCTGGTTAGTTTTCCTTATTTTCTTTGCTCTTTGTTGCTTCCTCTTTTTTAACACTTAGCTTCTGCAGAGGCTAAGAAGAAGACCCCTGAGAAGAAGGGTGTCGTGTTTACAGAGCCCTCAGAGCCGGCGCAGAAAAGGCCCAAGGTTACCATTAAAGCTTTCAAGACTGCTGGAGTGGAGTCTGAAAAGGATAACAGGCTGCTGAGGGGGAGAAGGAGAAAATTGATGAAGAAGAGAAGAAAAAGGCTGAGGTAGAGAAGAGGAAGAAGGCTGAGGAAGAGAGGAAAAAGAAGGCTGAGGAAGAGAAGAAAAAGAAAACTGATGAGGAGAAGCGGAAAAAGGCTGAGCAGGAGAAAGAAAAAAGGGCTGCTGAAAGAGAGAAGGTGTCAGTAGTTGACAAACCTACCTACTCAGCGCAACCTGATGCCCCCCATCGCTTCAAGGTAACTTCTAGTAGGGGATCAGGTCCGTATGTCTCCGGTGGAGCGAGTTCTGGCGGTACTGAAGGGTATAACCCACAAGTTATTGGCCCAAAGGATACCCTTGGTGACATCTATTACAAGACGTATACCGAAGAAGAGCGTGGTGATGCTCCCCACCAAGCTCCCTGGGGTTTGAAACAAAAACACACCTTTCAAGAATTCGGCCCTTGCCGCGATTGGTTCTTGAACTCCTTTCCTCCTGGTGAGGTTAATCGGCAGAGGGCGCGGACTCACGATGGTCTGTATCACGCTTATGTGGTTGGGGAGGCCAATACTCGCGCTGCCAACCACCAGATTGTACGAGAATGGCGTACAATGGTCAAGGAGCGGAATGATTGGGAGAAATACCGTGAGCGCCTTGTGAGGCAGGTGAAGGAGTTTGAGAAGGCTAATGCCAAGTTTGAGGAAGAGAAGGCCAAGTTTGAGGCCGATAAGAAATCAGAAGAATGGGGGCGCGAGGGCCTGAGAGGTAAGCTTCGAGCTGCCGAGGATCTGCTGGCGAAGGAGAAGGCTGAATGGAAGAAAATATGTGAGAAGGACAACCAGCGCGCTTATGCTGCTCGAAATAAGATTACTGAGCTCGAAGGCAAGGTTGCTGAGCTGACAGTGAAGGTCGAGGATGCGCAGACTGCGCAAGCTGCTAAGGAGCAGCCTGAGGTTCGAGAAACTTCTCTTTCAGTTTATGCTTTTGTTAGCAGAATTAACTGAGTCTTTTATCGCTTGTAGGTTGAGTTGGCTGAGGTGAAGGTGCAGCTTTCAAGTAGAGACAAGGATTTGATTGCCAAGGACGTCGAGATTGCTGAGTTGAAACGTTGCTTGCAAGAGCAGGTTGACCGAAGCGAGTCCTTGGAAATCGACCTTGAAGCTGAAAAAGTTAAGGCAACTACTGCTGAGGAGGCCAAACAAAAAGCGGAGGAGGCGCGAGACATTAGCACATCTGCTCTTAATGTGGCGCAAAACAACTACTCCGAGGCTCAAGGCATCGTTGATACTTTGGTCTCCGAGGCTGAGTGGCTGGGCGGCAGAGGATTAGTTCTGGTATGATATTTTTAGCTTTGGCTTTACTCTTCAAACCCTGTTGACTTATGTATTGCGTTTGTTGTAGATGGCCAACTCCATCTTAAATGCAGGAGAACTAGATAAAGTTGTTGCTGCTCTTATAGATGCTTCTCACGCGGTTGGTCATCGTGGAGGCTACTTGGAGTGTGCGCAACATGTTGAAGAGGTGTTTGGGCAAGAGTTTGATACTAGTCATTGCTCGGTGACCAATGAAGCTGATGCCGAGTTAGCTCGCGCTGAAAATGCTTACGATCACCTATCACTGCCTGTGATGGACTTGGTCGCAAAGGCTCTAGAGCATGATGACTGGTGCCACCGTCTAAAGGCCATACTTGACCCCCCCCCCATAAACTGTTGAGTTATCTGATGAGGAGGAAGCGGCGGGCAATGATGGTGATGGCGACAAGCACGATGATGATGATGATGGTGGTGATGGTTTTGAGTAGGTAGTATTGACAGGCTCTGTGCCTTATAATTTTTCTGTAGTTAAATGTAACCAGTTGCGCGGTAGCGCTTGAATGAAAGATACTTGGTCTTTATGTAACTGTTGCGCAATTGCGCTTATTAAATATGATGTTTATGTTTATTCTGTCTCGTTACAATTATTGCACTGTTGTTAGAAACTTTGGTTAAGTTAGCGCGAATAAATGTAAGTGTGGCTCTTGTGCGAGTGTAGCTGCCCGGTCTCGCGCTATGTTCGTGGAGGACCTTGGAGAGATAACTCAAGAGCTCGTAATTTACTGAAGTGTTTTCGTGCTAATCAAAAGTTTAACATGCATTTGTAACGTAAGGGTCTTCACGATAAAGGAAAACATGTCGTATGCTTTCATTAATTGAGAAACAGGCGCTTAGGCCAACATACATTTCATATAAGTAACATAGGGGGCGTTTAGCCAACATAGGAAATTAAAAGGCGCGTGGCCAACATTAGTGAGAAAAGGCGCATGGCCTAGAATAGTTACATTTAGCACTTGCGCATTCCATGTGCGCGGGATGATGTGTCCATCCAGGGTGCGCAATTTGTATGCCCCTTTTCCTAGCACTTCGTGAACCAAGTATGGGCCTTCCCATTTGGGTGCTAGTTTTTCTGGGCGCTTAGCGTTTGAAGCTTCGTTGTCTCGGAAGACGTATTCTCCTGGAGTGAAGGTACAAATGCGGACTCTCGCATTGTAGTACCTTTCCAGTTGTGTCTTGTACTTTGCTTCTTTAGTACGTGCAATCTCGCGTCTTTCTTCTAGTAAATCCAAATCGAGACGGCGCTCTGCTTCATTATCGACCGTGTTGACTGCTGTCAAGCGCGGTGAGGGGAGTCCAACTTCCGCCGGGATAACAGCCTCCAAGCCGTATACTAGGCTAAAAGGAGTTTCGCCGGTGCTTGTCTTCGGCATGGTTCGGTGAGCCCACAGGATGCTTGGGAGCTCATCCACCCAGCCTCTTCTCTTTGTGCCCAGTCGGGCTTTTATCCCCTCAACGATACTTTTGTTAACACTTTCCACTTGACCATTGCCTTGAGGGTGCGCAACGGAGGAGAAAGTGTGCTCAATCTTCATTTCCTTCATCCAATTTTGAAGATCTTCGGAAGCAAAATTAGTACCGTTGTCCGTGACGATTTTGAGTGGAAGACCAAATCTGCAAATGATGTGCTCCCAGATAAACTTGCGCACCATCATTGCAGTGGTTGAAGCGAGAGCCTTGGCCTCCACCCACTTAGTAAAATAATCAACGGCCACGATTATGAACTTCACGGCTCCCGGAGCATCAGGGAAAGGTCCCACCATATCAATTCCCCACTGTTGGAAAGGCCAAGCAGTGGATACAGGAATGAGATCGTTTTTCGGGCGCAGGGTTTTCGGGGAGTGTCTTTGGCATGAGTCACATTTGCGCAACTCCCTTAGAGCATCGACATGCATCCCTGGCCAGTAATAACCAGCATTCATTATCTTCGCGACAACCATGCGCGGACCTGCATGGATGCCACAGATCCCTTCATGAATCTCTCTGATCAAGTTACTCGCGTCCTGGGGGTCCACACAGCGCAATAAGGGCCCCAAGAAGGACTTTCGGTATAGAATACCACCATTCATCTCATAATGCAGGGCCTTGTTCTGAATCTTCCTTGCCTCTGCTTTGCTCTCCGGGAGTATTCCTTCTTGCAGATATTGAATTATAGGGGTCATCCAAGACGGCTGCCCTATTTCAATCACATTTACCTGGCGCAGCAGGACTGATGGATTTTTTTGTACTTCAATCCTTACATCTTTCGCGAAATGTTGAAAGGAAGTTGAAGCAAGCTTGCTCAAGGCGTCTGCTGGTTTTTTTTCGGAACGATTGATGTGTACTACCTTGTATGACTTGAATTTCTGAAGCAATTCTTTTGCCTGATCCAAATATAAGGCCATAACTTTGCCTTTTGCATCATAGATTCCGTTGATTTGACTGGCGATCAAAAGTGAATCAACGTGCGCTTGCAGATTTTTAGCTCCCATTTTTATGGCGAGGCGTAAGCCTGCCAGAAATGCCTCGTACTCCGCCTCGTTGTTGGTGTTCTTAAAATCCAACTTGATGGCGTAAGTAAATTCATGCTTTTCAGAGCTCACCAGGCGCAATCCGGCTCCTGCGCCGTCTTCGTTTGAGGCCCCATCGGTGTACAGTAACCACAACTCATTAGATGTATCTTTCACGGGAGTTTCGACAATCTCGCAATCCTTGATTTTTTCCGCTGGGACTTCTGTGATAAAGTCCGCAAGGACTTGACCCTTGATGGCTGGGCGCGGCCTGTACAAAATGTTGTGGCCCCCCAGCTCGATCGCCCACTTTGCTAATCGCCCAGATGTTTCTAGCTTTTGCAATATCGTCCCAATGTGGAAATTGGTAAGTACGGTGATGACGTGGCCTGTGAAGTATCTGCGCAGCCTTCTGGAGGCATGTAGCAACGCCAGTATCAATTTTTCCATCGTTGAATATCTCGTTTCTGGATCTGTGAGCACTCTACTGACGTAGTATATTGGAGTCTGAACTCCGTTTCTTTCTACAAGCAATACCGACCCTACTGCCTTATCCGAAGAAGATAGGTACAGGATGAGTGGTTCCTTCTCTAGTGGCGCGGTCAGGGTAGGAAGCTTAATTAAGCACTTTTTCATTTGTTGAAATGCGACTTCTGTTTCGGGCGTCCATTTGAATTTTTGCTTCTTTACGCAATTGCGTAGAGTGCTGATAAACGGATATGACTTCGCGGCATGATTTGACAGAAAACGATTGAGCGCGGCTAGACGGCAGGCCAATCGCTGCATCTCTTTGATTGTTCGAGGCGACGGCATCCGCTCTATGGCTTGAACTTTTTCTGGATTCACCTTAAAGCCGCCATTTGTGACTATGAAGCCTAAGAATTTCCCTTCTTCCATACCAAAAGAACATTTGGCTGGATTCAATTTCATATTCACTCTTCGCAACGAGTTGAACGTTTTCTCAATATCTTTCAGCATTTGGTCCTCTTCGGGACTCTTGATTACCAGATCATCGAAGTAGACTTCGATGTGTTTCCCAATATCATCAGCGAAGATTTTATCCATCAGGCGCTGGTTTGTCACGCCGACATTCTTGAGACCGAACGACATCTTTGTATAGCAGAAGATGCCGAGATCGGTTCTGAAAGTTGTCTTGTCTTCATCTTCGAGCTTCATCTGAACCTGATGGTACCCCTTATAGCAATCTAAGAAGCATTTCCATTTGTATGGAGCGAGAGAGTCTATCTTTTTGTCGATCTCGGGCAAAGAATAACAGTCTTTTGGGCATGCCTTGTTGAGATCGGTATAATCAACGCACATTCTCCATCCCCCGTTAGACTTCTCCACCATCACGGGGTTCGCAACCCAGCTTTGATAGCGCACCTCCCTTAAGATTCCTGCTTTTAGTAGCTCACATACTTGCTCGTTCATTGCTTTGGTTTTATCCGCCCCTAAGCTGCGCCTTCTTTGAACTTTTGGTTCAATGGAGGGATAAGTGTTCAGACAATGATCAGTAATGTCGCGCGGGACACCGGTCATGTCTGCCGGAGTCCAGGCGAAAATGTCCATGTTCCTGAACAAGAGTTGTTTGAGGTGCGTTCTGATGTTTGGTGAGATCGCGTGGCCTATCGTCACCGTTTGCTCTGGGTACTTTCGGTTTAAAACCCACTTTTCTGGTTCGCTTGTTGAAACCTTCGCCGCTTTTGTTGGGCCCATCTCCTCCATCGACATTACTTCCTTCTTGGCATAGATAATTGCTACCCCCGTCTCAGTTGGAAACCCTATCGCTGAGTGGGGCGTGGAAGTTACCATGTTCAGTTCGCCTTGGGTTTCTCTTCCAATCAACACATCATGCCTCGATTTGACAGGCATCACCATGAAGTTTACATTCGTTGTTCTTGAATGTTTCCCGTCAGAGAGTGTGACGGGGAAACTGATTTGGCCTAGTGGGAAGACCATTTCGTTGCAAAATCCTGACAGTGGATAATCAACTGGCTCAAGTCGCGCTTTATCTTCGTCATCAAACTGATTAAAGCATTGCTCATAGATGATATCAGCCGTACTTCCTGGGTCAATGAAGACATACTCCGTTTCATAATGGCTGATAATACCGGTAATGACGACGGGTCGAGTGGCGCGAGGGCCGCCGCGCACTACCGGGAAAATGACCTGTTGCTCTTGCCATGAGGGTTCGTAAGGGCGCTTGCCTTTTTCCTTTGCGTTGTATCTTGGTCCATTGACCATATGGGTTTCTAGGCGTCGAACTTTCTTGTGATTCCCCTCATCATGGCATTGGATCTGTCGAGTTTCTTTGCGCACGTTCTTCACCAGGTGGATCAGCTTCCCGCTTTTTAGCGCTCTCTCGATCTCTTGACGTAAACTGATACAGTCATCCGTCAGGTGCCCTGTATCTTTATGGAAGTCGCAGTATAGGTTGGGGTCTTGCCCCTTCTTGTTCGTCATAGGCCTTGGAGCCTTGAAGTCATGATTTTCCGTCATTAACACCTCTTTTGGTGTCTTCGTGAGCGGAGTCCAATGCTTTTCTCGGTTATCATCCCTGACTGCTTTTCGATACCCGATTCTATCAATTGTTTCGCGCGCATCTTCTCTATAGCGTGGCCTCTCTTCATGGCCCCTTGATCTTCTGGATTTCCAATCGTTACTTTTGTGCTTGTTGCGCTTGCTGTTATCGCGCGAGTTTCCCTTGGAAAATTGATCTTCAATATAAGAATTGTTGTTACCGGCCAGTGACTCTTCAGTTTGCGCGACTATTTTCGCGGCTTCCATGAGCTTATCCCATTCTTTGGACATTCCATCTTTCCCAGTGATAGTTCTGATGAGACTGTCGCAGCGAATGGCTTTCTTGAAGTGGCAACGCATGAGATGTTCACTTACGCCCCCAATTTCCAAACACTCCTTGTTGAAGCGAGTGATAAAATCTTCTAGACCCTCGTTTTCTCTGCGCCAGATGTCCGCTACCTCGTCTGTATCGCGCTGGTAACGTCTCTGCTGGCTGAAGTGATTCACAAACTGTGTCCTGAAATCAACCCATGACTTGATCTTTCCAGGAGGGAGGCTGTCGAACCAAGCGCGAGCAGCCCCGGTAAGATTTTGAATAAACAGATGGCACCACATGGGCATATTCCATCCTCCCATGCAACCAACGCTTGTGAAAACTCTGACGTGATCGTCAGGATCAGTCAATCCATTAAACTTTCCAACTGTCGGAGGTAATTTCTCTCTTGATAGCGGCGCCAGTGCGATCTTTGGAATGAACTTTGAATGTTCTGCAGCTTCAGCTGGTCGATAGGCGAGGCGAAAGTCTTGCTCTGCCTCTTCAGTGTACCCTACGTGTTGTCTTGGTTTGTAGTATTCATGGTTCCTTTGTAAACGATTGAAGACTGAAGACCCTTCATCGTCTTGCCAAGTTGGGTCATTCGGGTCAGTATCCTCCCATTCATTGTTCATGTTGCGCGGCGTGAGCCGGCTATGAACTGGACCTCTTTGGACGTGTGACGGATAGTCATAATAGCTTTCTGTTTCTCCCCTTGTATCGCGCGTGTCATGCACGCTTAGCCTTCTCGCAGGGGGAGGTCTGTTAGCTCTTCCTTGGATGTTTTGCTGTGGGGGTATCTGGCGCGCCCCCTGACTCTGCCCCTGAGGTGTGACGAAGGATGGTTCTGCTGTTAGGACTGCTTGCTGTGCGCTCAAAGACTGATACGCCGCATTAATGGTGGCAATCTGCTTGGCGTACCACGAGGCTATAGTCTCGCCCTCTGGTAGCCCTAATAGCGTCGAAATGTTCTGAGGTGGAGCTGGGTTTGAAGGTCCAGCGCCATTGTTTCCTGGGGTTACCGTCTGAGTGACGCGAGTGATGCTCCCGCGAGGTCCCCCAGTGTTGGTTACTTTGATTTCGCCAATTTCTTCAATGTGTTGGGGCTGGACGTTTTGATTGCCCTCGCCCAACACCGCATTAGAGTTTGCTCCGAAGCCAAACTCGGGAATAATTCCTTGACCAGCCATGATCGAAGGAAAACACGTCAAAAACTCAGAAAAAGAAGATGAAAATGACTTGTAAAAGACCGGTGGGCGCCAATGAAGAAACAAGGAACTAATTGGGGTTTGATTAGTTTGGTTTATGCTTCTATCATAGTGGTTAATCTTCTTAAGGCTTTCTGAGCTCCGTAATGATCTTTTTATCCTGCAAAACAGAACACCGTTACTCATTAAGAGGGGAATATGGGGGTTTCCCTCTTAACCGGGCTCCGACGTGAGAATAAGCGACTGCTTTGAGGAGATAAATGTGTATTAAGAGTGAGAGTAGAAGGAGTAGAATGTTTAACCTGTGAAGTGAGGTCTCTATTTATAGCCGGAGAGGTGTAAGAGGATGTGGGCTGATGGGCCTTGGGCCTGAAGGCGACAACATAGAGGATATGCTCCTTGTCTCACTGGTGTCGACCGTTAGTGGCTTCTAGAAGCTCTCTGGAGTTGGCGCAATGTGATTGGAGCCACGTGTCACTGTTGTCGGCCTGGCCGCCCCTCTGCCATCAGTAGGTAAGTGGAGATCGTGGGGAAGTTGTCTCTGCCCTGTGATTGATGCCATGTAGGCGTCCTTAAGTACTTTCTGTCTGCTGCATGTCAGACGATCGTGGAGCACGATTAAGCAGGACCAGAAGGACGCCGATTGGCCCATTCATTCTGCCATTTGTACCTTGTGTACTATCTGAAACAGCCTTGCGCCGTAGTCACGCGTGATTCTTGCTGAATACGTAACTAGCCCGCGCAGGGTATGGTTAGTCAATGCTCTTTCAGAATGCTAAGTGTTGAAAATAGAGCTTCCTATTGCTCAGACCTCGCGCCGGATCAAAGAATGGTGAAGTAGCCCGCGCGAGGTTGGCAATAAGAAATGTGTTGAATAAGGAGTATGGTCGTTCGCGCGACATGAATAATGGTTTGCGCGGCTTTTTTGGGACCATACCCCTTCACCACCCTTAGCCACCGTACCAACACAATTGGTAACCTTATTTTCGTCTTTCAAATCTTCATCAAAAAATAGTCGTGGCTCCTCCTCGTCTTCACTTTCATCCCATACAACGGTGCCCAAATCGGATTCATCATCCGTCAAATTCTCCTGATAGATAGGTTCGAAGAACCGGGGTGGGTAATGGCTGAATGGATTCTCCTCTTCCCCGTTCACATCGTCCCGGATGATAGGTCCCGATTTGGTTTCCATAACAAGCCTCTCCCGTTGTAACTCAAGATACCGGACCCGTTGACGGAGCCGTTTGATTTCTTCAAGATCTCGGACTCGTTGTCGGAGCCGTCTTATCTCTTCAAGATCCCGGACTCGTTGTTGGAGCCTTTCGACCTTAATAATATCACGTGGATCACGGTTTCTGATCTCGTTGCCTCGGCCGGCGGATCTACGGTCACAATTTAATCGATCTCCACGAACACGTGAATCACCAATGTTCTTTTCGATGCCTCGGTCGGTGACTCTTCGAACAAGAAAACACTTGCCTTCACGCAGAGCCATTTGAAAACCAAAGCTCTAATACCAACTGATGCAGTTTTGCGTGCAATCAAATGGCTCAAGAACAATTGACTAATCAAAGACTGATAAACGAACCAAAGGGTTCAAGAACAAAGTTCTTATCATTAAAAATCAATCAAAAACTGAATAAACAATTAACCCTAGACCCTAATTTATAACTATGAAAAAATATAAAACATGAAACTAAATAACAAATTATTAGGAAATTGAAATTCAAATAAATATAAAATAATATCAGATATTCCCGAGTCTCATTTAACAGGAGGAGGGGAGGGAAAAGAGATGAAAATATGAAAAACCATGTTCCCTAGTTTCATTTAACAGGGAGAGGGGAGGGAAAAGGAGGGAAAAAGGAAGAAAATATGACTAAATATGACCAATATTCATCCTCCCAAATTGGAGAGATTAGGAGAGAAAATTTTCCTTCCTCTCCCCCGGTTAAATGAGACTCGGGAACATAGTGTTAATAATAAGAAGTTGATTGTTTATGTTTTATTACGTGATTAAATCTCTAATATGCGGCATTATCTGGTTATTATTGGTTGATTTGGCTAATTTTTGTATATAATTTATCCTTAATACGTGGTTATACCAGAAATATTAGGTATTCCACATGAAATGTTATGTATTACATGTTTTGTTTTTACGTAATTACGTAATCACTCAGTGGGGTTTTAGATAAATACTATAATGAAATCACATAATCACGAAATGTGTATTCAAAATCACGTAGTCACGTATTAATACACAGTCAACTATTGTTACGTTATTACGTAATCACTTATTAGGGTTTCATATAAAATACTATAAATGAAATCATGTAATGGGTATTTAAAATCACGTAGTCACTTACTGGGTATTCCAAATCCTGTATTTTTTAAAGAAAACTATAGCAATATGCTGCTCGAATTAAAAGGAATAAATTGCTCATTAATACGGTGTAATCTATCTATTATACTAAAGCAAAATAAAGGTTGACTTTTTGACTTTGAGGTGGCTGCTTTCTTTGGCCAGAGAATTGGGAATTTGGGCGGCATTTTCCTCTCCTCTCAATTCTCAATCAATTCCTTCATTCTTCTTTCAAAAGCTTCTTGAATTATATATGGAAAGTTGAATAATTCATCAATTACCGGAAGATCTTTTGCGAAAATATGGAAGCGTTTCCATTCTTAATCTATTAAAGATAGATTGGTTCCTTTTCTTCATTCTATCTAAAAGTGGTTTGTTATTCATCTGTTTCTGAGTCATGGTTTCTTTCAATCGGCGTTACAGACTTACAATCATCGATCGTTTCTTTCAATCGGTGTTTCAAACTCTTTGATCGTACCATATACAGTTGATTTCAACAGGTATGTTTATCAGAAACAATAATTTTAGGGTTTCTGATGTAAAATTGTTCATCAGACACACTAATTTTTTGTTGAAGAAAATACAAATTGTATTTTTTTTTGTTGATTCAAGCATAAATACGGATTCCTCAGGAGCGGGTTGGATTAGTCCCGTGAGTTCATCTTTCTTGCTTCTTATTTGATTGCAAAAACTAGGGTTAGGATTTTGATTTTTGTTGATTTAAGCACCTACCAATTTTTTTTTGTTCAATTTGTGTGGTTTCAGGAGACAAGAACGACTGGATATTTTTGTACGATTATGGATTATCTGTAGGAAAGGGAAATTCTGATTGGATATTTTTGTTCAATTTGATAATTTATTTGTTAATTTCTAATTCAAGATACACAAAATATGAGATTATATGTTTATTTTTTAATTTTTGTATTTGATGTGATGTCTTCTAGGTGTTTGATGAAATGCTACATATGATCAAGTGGAGCAGTTGTTAAAATTCTCTTTGTTTTATGATTCTTATGTTTTCTAATTGCCTTTTTTTCTACTAATATAATTATATAACATGTACACTTGCAGACAGTTTGTGCATATGCAGAATGCATCAGCAACAGAGTATGTCTTTCTAACGCGTCTCGCCTGGCTATTAAGGTAACCACCATATCCATTATTCATGATACCAGTTAATTTTTGTATTTGGTAAATGTTGTGAGTCACACATGATTGGTTATAACTAGATACATGATGTTTGATACTTTGATGTAATGCCTCACTGATCCGCTAACAAGTGTGACTGAGTTTTAGTATTCTTCATAAGAAATTTGTAAACTGGTAATGATCCAAAGGTACGGTTGTAGTCGAGTTTATAAATGATAATTATATATTGTGGATTTTTGTGTGTTATGATGTTTGTTTGATGATTTTTGTTTTCTTTTTTCCACTGTAGCTGGTGGTTTAGGTATCAATCTTGCACACCAGATATTGTCATCATTTTTGAATCAGATTGGAATCCTCAGAATGATCTGCAGGTTTGGGAGTGTATGATATCTATCTTTATTTATAGTCACTACATACTAATTTCATGACTTTTGTTAGGCAATGTGCAGAGCTCACAGAATTGGACAACAAGAAGTCGTTATAACATATTATAAAGTAGTATAGATTATGTATGATTATGAAGGCTTCAAACTTTGCATTGACATTTGAAAAGTTCTTATTTTGTTGGTTTACCGTCATTCTCTAATTTACTAATGTTATATTATTACAGCAAGCTGCTATTGCAATTGTCATGGATGTAGATGCCACCTTGGGGAAGAAAAAAAGTTGCAGAGCAGATGGGTTTTTCATGGTCTACATTGACCTTTTGAATGAGGACCTTCATGAACATCAGGTTTGGTTTGGTTTGGTTAGGTTTGATTCTTATTTCAATTTTTTTCGTCTATTACAAGGTTTATTTCGTTCGAGTGTAAGAAAACCCTTATACTATTGCTATTGGGTGGTGTTTTATGTATTTTGAATTAACTTGATAGTTTAATTATGTTTAGTTTTGTTTGTTAGTTCTTTAATTTTAGTATGAAGAGTCTGCCCACCAGGTCTTCAATTATGTTAAAGTTGGCATTTTGAAGCTTATTTGATCTATTGTTTTTACTTATTTCTGACTTGAAAAGGTAGTGGGGCTTGATAGTTTGATTACGTTCTGTTTCTTTGTAAGTTCTTCAATTATAGCTTGAGGAGTTTGCCCATCAGGAGCACTAGGTGTGCGTCAAAAGTCATCAGTTATGTTAAAGTTGACATTTTAGGCTTATTTGTTCTAATTTTTACTGATTCTGACTAAAAAAGGGATTTGGATATTAATAGTTTGATTCTGCTTGGTTTTTTGTTAGTTCTTAAACTTTAGTACGTAGAGTTTGCCCACCAGATGTTTTAAAAGACATTAATTATGTTTAAATTTTCATTTTAAAGTTTTTTTGGTCTAATTTTTTTACTAATTTTTTCAATGCAGTGCATTCTGATTGCTTTGAACCTGCTTCTTAACCAGGTATTTTTCAACTCGATCCTCTCGGATCGTTATTGATGTTCTCGATCATATATATCCGTAATGTTTGTCGTTTATTTCTTCTGAAGTAATTTATCGTGTTTGAGATTTTGCGTGATTTTAATTTATCATTCATTCATACATATGTTCATCATTTAGGTTTTAAAAAATTAAACCCTATTTGGTAATTATCATAAGATATGGAAACATAATTTTTGTGTTTTATTGGTGATCTTATTTTTTTATTGATTTCAATTATTGTTTAGGTAAATATCTCAGTAAACTTTTTGAGCTTTTATTTCAATTTGCTTTCTATTCGTTGATCGAATGAATCATTCCTTTAATATAATTCCATGGATCCAAATGAAATGATTTTATTATACCTTTGAATGGAATAAACATTTACATTGTATTTTATTATCTGAACCTAATTGATCCTTTGGTATACAAGGTTCATTGAAATTAACCTGGTCACAAGAATGTTTGCTTGGTAAACAACGCCCGACGTTCGATGCAATGATTCTGCTCTAATTAGTGCAGGTACCTTATCTATTTCGATGACTGAAACAACCATTGAATCTTGGTTTATTAAGATAAACAAAAACTCAATCCATTATGTGTCCTCAATTTTTTTTGCTGTTTAAGAACAAAAAAAATATGGATTGCATTACTATTGTAATATGAAACCTATTGCAATGTTTTTTTGGCTAAATTTGTTGCATATAGGAATTGTTTTAGTAACATAAACATCATGGTAAAGTTCATAGATTATGATAATAAGTTTTCCTATTTATATTATATGAGTTTGGAGGATAAAAACAAATTAGTTTTGAAAAAAAAAATGAAAACAACGCATATATTTGAATTGACAGTTTCACTTTTGTTAAGATATGGAAAGTATTGTGGGATATTATAAAGTGGATGCCCAATAGAGAAGCCTTGTGATGAACTTGATGCAAGTTGTATGAAGCATGATGCCTTGCATTTCAGCAAACAATAGTGAGTATCATCACTCTTTTTATGGTCTTATATAATGATTTTAAATAACCATTACCGAATTTAAGATGAAATTGGCCATTTGAAAGAAAAAAAGTATCCGCTAAGTGCTGGTTAAATTGTAAATATCCTTAGAACTTTATGCAAAAGTTCTCATTATTATTGGTAGAATCAGTGTCTTAAAAAATTCTAACATTTTGATTTTTTTAGTAG
Source organism: Helianthus tuberosus (assembly GCA_030545235.1). Lineage (NCBI taxonomy): Eukaryota > Viridiplantae > Streptophyta > Magnoliopsida > Asterales > Asteraceae > Helianthus > Helianthus tuberosus. Next base: position 92,386,366 of record CM060403.1, on the reverse strand, counting down.
ACTTAAAACTATTTTATATGTAATTATTGGGATGATGGCTATTAAACTAGCAAAAATAATGACATTAAGGCTTTTGTTATGGTCCCTTGAAAGACAACGATGTTAAAGGTTTGTTTCTCCTAGATGTGGTCAAATGGGCGAATTGTATACTTGGTCTGAGCTGTTCTGCCCGTTGACCCATTTTGATATAGTTTTTTTTTTTTACAAATATATCATTTGGTTTGACTCGCTAGAGATTAAACATAAACTTTGTCAACCCATTCATAATTATATAGGTTGAAAATGTCACTTTTTAACTTTAACTTTTGTTTCAGAAATTAAGGTTCCAACTGCCATATTAGAAGGCAAGCTTGACCAGTTACACTCACAAGAAGAAGTCAAACATGGAACCTTAATTAGAAAATCAAGAAGTAAGTCCCATGATTTATGGTAAAAGATAGGAAGGGTTATATTTTTCTCTGTTTAGGGTTAGGGTTTTAAAGTTCAGTGAATAAAATAGTTTTTGACCAAAGCTAGATTGAGAGCTTTGTGAAGATATTCAAAGGTGTTGGTCATGGATGGGCTTCAAGATATAACGAGGATAATGAATCTATTGAGAGGAGTGCTGAGGTGGCCAAGCATGTGATTTTTTAAGCGGGTCGAGTGGTTATTTTTCTTATCTCACTTATGAAGGTGTAACATGATATACTTGAAGCCAAGAACCTTACACTCTCATTCATCATTGTAAAGCATTGTGCTTTGGAGTAGAATGACGAGTTAGCTTCTGAAGTTGGAGACTTTACTTGATGATAGCGTGGGGCAAAATGTCGAGTTGGAATTTGAAAGGAGTGGCACGTCTTTGACCGTTCAGTTGGTGGTGAGTGACCGACCTTTACATACAGGTTATATGCTTTATATTTATCATGTGTTCTTTGTTTCAGGCTGAAGACTTACACTCAATAACTCTTTCGGAGTTAGGAGTGGCACGTCTTTGTGATGTACATTTTAGATGTGAGATTTTTAACCTGTTTACCTACAAAAGTGTTGACTTAAGTTACGTTGTATGTCTAATTAGTTTAACGGTTTCAGGTAAAACCTTTAACCGAATAGGAAACTATTTGAGAGTCTCTATAAGAGTACACCTAGCTGAGTAGCCGTAGAATAATCATTTTTGTTACTTGAACGATTTGATAAACTTATCTCTATTTTTTTATTGCCAGCAAACTTGATCAGATATTAATGGTACATTGTCAATTCATAGGCAAGTGCTAAGTGATATGGTGGGTTTACTTTATGAAATTTATATTTTTCAATTTGTTGTTATGATCCTTGTGTTGGGCGTTTTTTGGCAGCGGAGCCGCCAATGAAGGCGGATGACCATACATGACAGAACTATATCAGGTTTGGTCCGACTCTCTAGACGCGTTTATTTGATTATACGTCAAGCCGATCTCTTTGAAGAGCGGTGGTTAATCAATTGCATTGACAAATTATATTTTTGGTTGCATTAAAACATTAATAGTATAGTTTCGACTCAGTTTTTTTAATCTTCCTTTTGATATTTTCCTTATCTAGCCTTAGGATGACATGCTAAAGAATGCAAATAATCAAGGAACAACCATCCTCCATAATCTGAAGGTAGATTATACTTTGGGAGATTTCGAGGTAAATCAAAATATTCATTTTGTAGAATATTTCCAAGTTTTGTATTTAGTTATAACAAAGTTATGCCATAATGCAATACAATACTAACAAAAAAAAATGAAAGATATCCTCTAAGGTGGATCTTTTACAGTGGTTATTTGCTATGTTTTAATTTTCTTGCTTTTGGTCAATTAAAGATGCTAACATTAGTTAGCATGAATTCTCGGACCCTTTGTGATCTTTTACAGTGATTATTTGCTATAATTTAATTTTCTTGCTTTTTGTCAATTAAAGATGCTAACATCAGTTAGCATTACACGTTTTGTAGGTAATTTTATGGAGCTACACATATTGGTGGTTGTTTAGGGGAGTTAACGGGCTCTCATATTCATCGCTTTTCATGGAGGTAAGTTGATTTCTTATATCATTTCATATCATTTTTGTTGAGCTGGGTAAAATGTCAAGATGGGCTGAGTCAGGTTGGTGACCTATTCAGTACAGTTGACCCGTTATAATATATATTTGCATTAAAGGCATCATGCAAGCTGGTTGGATGATCGTCTTTTTTCAAATAATTTGACCCGTTATAATTAGTTTTCCAGTTGAGGATAACCATAATGTAGCGAATGTAGAAAGCATATTGTTATCATTCTAAAGTTTGTATTGGTGCTTTAATATTTGGTGCAGAAGGTATATATCCGGCAACCCTTAGACGTGAAGCCCAACTTTGGAAAGGTCTAGAACAAAAATGATGATTTACATGGGCTTCAATGCCGGTAGATATTATATGTTTATGCATTTTCGATTTTCCTATAGCTTTCTACTTTGATTCATGATTTATTTTGTAAATGAAATCACTTAAAGTTTCAACCCGTTTTTTAGTTTTTGGCATGAAATTTGTGGACTTGGGATTAAACTCACATTGAATGTTTATTGAATGTTTATTTGCTGATAGGTATTGTTGGGTTTGGTGGTAAATGCAGGTTAGATGCGTATGAAAGCCGATAGAGTTTTGAAGATTGATATTTTTTGTTTGAACTGTATTTAGTCTTGATTTTGGTTGTTTTCGTTTATTTTTTGTTTGGATTTTGAATAGGTTTTATGTTTGTAATACTTGGGTTGTGTGTGGTCGCGAGTAGAGTTAGAAGTAGTAATTGTTATTTGTTAGAGTGGTTGGGGTAGGGGTTTGTTAAAACCCGTTATGTAAGGCCTTAGGCGTTTTTGAGGTTGGTGTTCTTGGGGTATGTCTCGGAAGACCCAATGCTCTTTAGGTGTAACTATTATTTTTAATTTTATTAATAAAGTTTTGACGGGGTGCCGTCCCCGTTTAGAAAAACAAAAGATTGAATTAATTACTTTAGTTGCATGCCTAATTTGAGGTTTTCTTTGTAAATAGGTTTCCTTGATTTTTTTTATGGTATGGGATGAGTCGGGTTGGGTTGACACGCAAACACAACTCCGATCATCGGATATTTCAACTAGATACAATGTTGGGGCCTTTTTGTTTCTACTCTTAGGGGAATCATTGCTTATGTAATGTGGAAGGCCTTCAACACTAATTCGAGGTTGGATCATTATTTATTTTATATATATGGAAAAATTATGTTTACGATCAATATACATAACTTTAGGATGTCAAAGAGAAGCACTCGGTTACTCTCTTATAGCTCAATATCATCAGGATGTAATAAAGTATTTACGTATTAAAGTATAATTTTTTTGTTGTTTAGCCACCCGTGTATTACACGGGAACTTAGACTAGTTTAATATATATATATATATTTATTAATGTATGAAAAAGTTATAATCTTTTGAAAATCAATGGGGCAAGAAGTTTAAGTGAGAAAAAACTATAATACCCTTTTTCTGTTTGTTTTTTAATTGGTTGAACCTCATATTTACCAAAATGTCAACCCCTAATTTTAAGCCATTATAAATGAGATTCTCACCTGTAGGTCGCACACAAATTGTGTCTTGTAAGTGATCTCTACTCAAATTTTTATATACTATAGACTACAATTCGTTATATACTGTTTGGATATTTAATTACATACTTAGCCAACTTTATACATTTGATTAATTATGTCAATGACATTATACAAATAGAAAGCAATGTATTTGACTACATGCATGAAGCATGCCGTCACCCACAAGTCAACATCAATACAAAATCGGGTAACTTGTTTAAAGGATATGGACATTATTTTATATTATCTATGATTACATATTTAGGATATATTTGACCTATTTTGGCCTTTTAGTGGGGGAATTAGCTGTTGGTATGACAAAAAATTTTGGGATGCTAAAAAAAGATGAAAAATTAAAATCGGTTGGGTTGTCAAGCTAGTCAAAACAATTTGCGGTGTGCCAATGATCTCTAGATCAAGTGGTGGAGAGCTTGCATTTCTCTTGAGAGATGCATGTTCAACTCCCACTTGGTGCAGAGTGAGGCACTGGTGGGCAATGATAGGAGACCCAGGGAAACCTGGGTTGGATCCTTGAGCCAAACGGGTTTTACCGGTAATTTCACCGTCGTACCTACGGGCGGGTGGATTATCGGGTTTTCCCCGGAATTGGTGGTGGACTCGGGTTACTCTCGGAGTACTCCGTTTGTCCAGTGGGTGCCCCGAGAGTGCTCGGGATTGAGTTTGTTGGCCGTTCAAAAAAAAAAAAACAATTTGCGGTGTTGGTGGTTTAATTGGGCTTTTCAATTTATTTATTTTTCAAACTAGTTAAATTCCACCCGCGCGTTGCGGCGGGGACCCAATGACTGCAAAACGCGTGTCAGTAACGGCAAGCAGATACCGAATACCGAATATCAAAACATAAATATAAATGTCGTGAAAAGGATAGTCAATCCGTCCTAAAAGAAGCGATTTTAAATAACCTAATATAATAATAGGACCCACACGTCCTACACGTTGGAAATTCGGTTGTTTTCAGTTCAGTTATTACGGTGCTAACACGTTAAAATATGGATGAGCTCGGTACCGGTAACGGCACCGAAAGTACCGATCCAGAAAATCATCGAAATTAGGTACCGGCACCGAAAATGCTCGGTATAATACGGTATGGTATTTGAAGGTAAAAATCAATAAATATAGGTATGGTGCTAGACCGGTGTCGAATCGAAAGTAACGATTCTGAAAATGCCAAAAGGTGGGTACCAAATTGGTACAAAAAAATGATTTGGTATAGTAAATTTGGTACCGATACGATACAGGTTTGATTACAGGATTTGATACGATTTGCTCATCAATAACCTAAATATCCAAGTTAATTTACATGCTACAATTCATTCATTACGTAAAAAGACAAAAAATAAAGCAAAATAAGTTGTTGTGTATATAAAACCTCATTCAAACGAAATACAGTTTACTTACTATGTGTATGAAAAGTCATCTAAACTGTGCAATTACTTGCATTGCTACGTTGCTATAGGATTTGATGAGCTCGGTACCATCCGGTACCGAAAATACCGTTACCGAAATCCCCAAAAGTGGGTATCGGTACCGAATATACCTGATACAGTACGGCTTGATACAGTCGGTACTGGTACGACACCGGTATTTGAGGGTAAAACCCGATGAATGCCGGTGCCGAACGGATACCGACAATACACTCAGTTTGGTAAATTTGATACCGGTACCTAGGGGTGTTCACGATCCGATCCGATCCGATCGAGGGTCTGCTCATGCTCGGATTGAATTACAACCGATCCGATCCGAGCGGATCAAATTTGTAAAACCGATCGCAAAAGTGATGCTCATGCTCGGATTGAATTTAAATCGATCGGCTCGGTTTCGCTCGGTTTTTATCAAATCCTAAAAAAAAAAGCGAGCGGATCGTTTTCGCTCGATTGAATAATAAGGCTTCGTTCAACAAAAACAAATTCTAACTTAAAGTGCGAATACAAAAGCAACACAAAATAAAGTGCGAATACATAAGAAAAACAAAATAAAGTGCGAATACAAAAGCAACACAAAATAAAGTGCGAATACAAATTGTCATTTAGTTCAAAATGTGACAACTCGGATTTCCAAGATTTCCACCTTCGCATTTATTGCACGTTTATACGACAACGAATGGCGGCAGCTCGCGACCGTCAGAAAGCATACGCCGATAAAGACAGAAAACCACTCGAGTTCCAAGTTGGGGATCGAGTGCTACTTAAAGTTTCACCCTGGAAGGGTGTAGTTCGTTTTGGCAAACGAGGCAAACTTAACCCACGATACGTTGGACCGTTCGAAATTATTGAGAAAATAGGCAAAGTGGCCTACAGACTGAACTTACCAGCTGAACTCAGTGCAGTTCACAACGTCTTTCACGTGTCGAATCTGAAGAAGTGTCTATCAGATGAGACCCTCATAGTTCCTTTGAAGGAGCTTACTATCGACGAACAGTTGCGATTCGTCGAGGAACCTGTTGAAATCACGGACCGGGATGTCAAGGTCCTCAAGCACACCAGAATACCTCTTGTTCGAGTTCGTTGGAACTCCCGTCGTGGCCCAGAGTTTACCTGGGAACGAGAAGATCAAATGAAACTCAAGTATCCCCAGTTATTCGGAAACAGTGCAACCACTACTGAGGCTGAAGCTACTACAGAATTTCGGGACGAAATTCCAAATCAACGGGGGGATGATGTGACACCCCAGGAAAACCAGTAAACTACACAACACAACTAGCTTCCTCGGTAACTACGTGCTAAATTTCGGGACGAAATTTCTTTCAAGTTGGGGATAATGTGACAACTCGGATTTCCAAGATTTCCACCTTCGCATTTATTGCACGTTTATTGTTTAAGTTGTTTGTTACACGACTTGTTTATTTCGCAACTGTGCACGTTTGTAATACGTTATATCGTGTTATGATTGATATATTATATTTGATGTGCATCATAAGTGTATTTACTGATATATGTTTGTATGTTGGTTAATATATGTATTGTATGAGAAATAAAATGGAACATATGCCAAAACATGAAGTGTTTTCGTCCACTCTTAACTGCCGAAAACATGGAATGGGCTTTGGCCCAGTCTTCGTCAAAACCTATTAAGGGCCCAACACCTTATAATTTCCGTATAAACGTGTGTAGATTATGTTAACTGCCATTAGATAAACCCTAGAGTCTCTTCCTAACTTTGTGTGCGACGGCAGACCCCCACATCCGAAGCCAAATCCCTCTTGTTGACCATTCTTAGTTTCGGTTAGTGATTTTCTTTCGTTCAGTGGTTTGATTCTTGATTTCGATATGCTGATGTTATGAGATTATATTATGCTTTTCCATGAATGATATGATGGTGTTATGATGACCTTGATTTATTAAACGATGGCTGAATATGGATAACAATTGCTAGATTATGTCGTTGGACTTGGTTTGAATATGAATCTGGAACCGAAGGGTGGTTCTATACGTGTCATGCCATGATAAATATTAGTGATGACTATTCAGAATTAGATTAGGTATTCATGTAACAGATGTTCTGATTGATATGTGAGTTAATATGCATGTGCTATGTCTTGAAAAGGGCAGTCAATAGGATATGGATGTACTCATATTTGCATGTGAATGTCAGAAAGCATGTGAGTGTTTATTTGTTTTCAACTTTGATTCTTGTTTGGCATGATGATGATGATGATCTGAGAACTTGTCATGTGCCATTGACTAATTAATGAATGATTTTTATATGTTGATGATACAATGAAAAGTGACTGGTAGATTATGGTTATTATTAAAACATATGTCGAATACTGCTGATGTCGAATGATGATCATGATTGCATGATGTGACTGTTATTGATGTTGTGGTGGTCGACGAAAACACCACCCCCAACGAAAACACTTTGGGTTTTCGTCACCCAAGTGTTTTCATCAATCAGTGATTTCGCCAAAAAGAGTTTTCGGCCACCCAAGTGTTTTCGCCACATGCATGTCTGGTTTTGTTGATTTACGTGACCCATTAACTCCGTTACGTTATCACTTTGTTAGTTGTTAACTCTGTTAGTGGTTAAATCAGTTACACATGTTAACTCTGTTAAACTTATTAACTAAGTTAAGTAAAGCGTATGACACAGTTAGTTACTAGTTCAGTTCGATATTAACTTTGTTAACTGTGTACCCTTGTTTGTATATGTCAATCCAGTTAAGCTTGCTAGCTCTATTAAGTGTGTTATTGGTTTACTATGATAGATCAAACTGCCAAAGACATTTATGAGCAACATGAATTGTATGAAGATGATTAACTGGTTGTAATGCCTGATGTTAACTGTTACACACACACTATGTGACGAACCTTGCATGCGAAATCTTACAAACATGTACTGACGGTGAATACATGCATACTCTAGGCTTTGATTGATTTCTTGTGAGCACTTAACTTAGCATACCGAGCAAACCAAGGTGAGTTCACACTCTTACCAAGGCATGGGATTCCCGGGGATTGGGAATGGGTTGAATGATGGGATTTAACAATTACTCGTACTTACACGGCTACTAGACTATCTACCATCGTCCTCGAGTTAAGCAGGGCACTTACGTAAAACCTACGTAAACAAGTACTTACCACTGTCCTCAGGTTTCGAGGGACACTTACGTAAAACCTACGTAAACTCACACATGCTACTGTCTTCCGGGGTCAGGAAGGACAATTACGTAAAACCTACGTAAACCCCACGCGTACCACTGTCCTCGGGTAAAGAAGGGCACTTACGTAAAACCTACGTAAACCTTGTACGTACTACTGTTCTCGGGTTAAGAAGAACACTTATGGTTACAAATAGTCTAGTGTAAATACAAACATGGGAAGCCCCCACTGACAGAAAATACAAACATGGGAAGCCCCCACTGATAGTAAATACAAACATGGGAAGCCCCCACTGATAGTACATACAACATGGGAAGCCCCCACCAATTGAATCTACACAACGGCTTAGTTAATAACGCATAGTTATGCAACGAACTTACTTACTGTGAACTCGCTCAACTAGTTGTTGACTTTCTGTTACATGCCTTGCAGGACCATAGGTATTCTTGGAGCTTGAACGGGAGGCGCGGTCGTTGTGGGCACGGATTGTGGATGCTTTTATGAAAACGTTATGGCTCTTTGAACTAAACACTTGTGTTGGATTTTTATACTATGCTTCCGCTATCTATACTATGTTTTTGATTGGACACCAATTGTATTGTGATGGATTACATTTACTTTTACTTATTACTTATATGTTCAATATGATTGGTGGCTTGATCCTGGTCAGTCACGCCTCCAAGCGGTGATACTCCGCGGGTAGATTTTGGAGGGTGTGACACAAAAGCCATAAACTTCTTCTTTAAGCTTGTTCATACCAAAACAAGTGATACGATTGTTATACGACTGAAACAAAACAAGTGATATTTACAAACGATTGTTATACAACTGAAACAACTCAAACAAGTTTAAAAAACAGAAGCAGATTAGAAAAAAACAGAGCGACTCACTTGTTGCAGATTGAAGACCGGAGATTGAAGACCGTCCGACGAACAATTGCAGATTGAAGACCGCTCAGTTTGTGTCGGAGACTAGAGAGCGAAACACAGGAGCGGCGACTGAATAGTGAGTGAATACTGAATACTCTTTTGAATAGGATTTAGGGTTAGATACTTAGATTTAGTATTAAATATTAAGTTGGGTTGAATGTGATTTGGGCTTTTAATTTTTTTTTTTTTGGGCTATTATATTTTTTGAGTTATTAATCTATAAAATCTATAATATAAATATATATATTAATTATTAATAAAAATAATTCGAGCGAAACCGAGCGATCGACGAGCGAGCGGAGCTATTCTCATGCTCGGATTGAATTTGAATCGAACCGATCCGATCGGCTCATTTACAAACTGAGCGGGAATCGAGCGAGCATTTTTCGAGCGATCTTCGATCGTCGAGCAGTTTGGACAGCCCTACCGGTACCCAATGCTATTCATTCATTTCTATTTTTATTACTGTTAATTAATTTCTCTTTTTAATATTTAATTACTTGCATTGTTACGTTGCTACAGGATTTGATGAGCCCGGTACCATCCGTTACCAAAAATACCGTTACCGAAATCCCCAAAAGTGGGTACCGGTACCGAATATACCTGATACAGTACGGCTTGATACGGTCGGTACTGGTACGACACCGATATTTGAGGGTAAAACCCGATGAATACCGGTGCAGTAGCTCTATTAAGTGTGTTATTGGTTTACTATGATAGATCAAACTGCCAAAGACATTTATGAGCAACATGAATTGTATGAAGATGATTAACTGGTTGTAATGCCTGATGTTAACTGTTACACACACACTATGTGACGAACCTTGCATGCGAAATCTTACAAACATGTACTGACGGTGAATACATGCATACTCTAGGCTTTGATTGATTTCTTGTGAGCACTTAACTTAGCATACCGAGCAAACCAAGGTGAGTTCACACTCTTACCAAGGCATGGGATTCCCGGGGATTGGGAATGGGTTGAATGATGGGATTTAACAATTACTCGTACTTACACGGCTACTAGACTATCTACCATCATCCTCGGGTTAAGCAGGGCACTTACGTAAAACCTACGTAAACAAGTACTTACCACTGTCCTCAGGTTTCGAGGGACACTTACGTAAAACCTACGTAAACTCACACATGCTACTGTCTTCCGGGGTCAGGAAGGACACTTACGTAAAACCTACGTAAACCCCACGCGTACCACTGTCCTCGGGTAAAGAAGGGCACTTACGTAAAACCTACGTAAACCTTGTACGTACTACTGTTCTCGGGTTAAGAAGAACACTTATGGTTACAAATAGTCTAGTGTAAATACAAACATGGGAAGCCCCCACTGACAGAAAATACAAACATGGGAAGCCCCCACTGATAGTAAATACAAACATGGGAAGCCCCCACTGATAGTACATACAACATGGGAAGCCCCCACCAATTGAATCTACACAACGGCTTAGTTAATAACGCATAGTTATGCAACGAACTTACTTACTGTGAACTCGCTCAACTAGTTGTTGACTTTCTGTTACATGCCTTGCAGGACCATAGGTATTCTTGGAGCTTGCACGGGAGGCGCGGTCGTTGTGGGCACGGATTGTGGATGCTTTTATGAAAACGTTATGGCTCTTTGAACTAAACACTTGTGTTGGATTTTTATACTATGCTTCCGCTATCTATACTATGTTTTTGATTGGACACCAATTGTATTGTGATGGATTACATTTACTTTTACTTATTACTTATATGTTCAATATGATTGGTGGCTTGATCCTGGTCAGTCACGCCTCCAAGCGGTGATACTCCGCGGGTGGATTTTGGAGGGTGTGACACAAAAGCCATAAACTTCTTCTTTAAGCTTGTTCATACCAAAACAAGTGATACGATTGTTATACGACTGAAACAAAACAAGTGATATTTACAAACGATTGTTATACAACTGAAACAACTCAAACAAGTTTAAAAAACAGAAGCAGATTAGAAAAAAACAGAGCGACTCACTTGTTGCAGATTGAAGACCGGAGATTGAAGACCGTCCGACGAACAATTGCAGATTGAAGACCGCTCAGTTTGTGTCGGAGACTAGAGAGCGAAACACAGGAGCGGCGACTGAATAGTGAGTGAATACTGAATACTCTTTTGAATAGGATTTAGGGTTAGATACTTAGATTTAGTATTAAATATTAAGTTGGGTTGAATGTGATTTGGGCTTTTAATTTTTTTTTTGGGCTATTATATTTTTTGAGTTATTAATCTATAAAATCTATAATATAAATATATATATTAATTATTAATAAAAATAATTCGAGCGAAACCGAGCGATCGACGAGCGAGCGGAGCTATTCTCATGCTCGGATTGAATTTGAATCGAACCGATCCGATCGGCTCATTTACAAACTGAGCGGGAATCGAGCGAGCATTTTTCGAGCGATCTTCGATCGTCGAGCAGTTTGGACAGCCCTACCGGTACCCAATGCTATTCATTCATTTCTATTTTTATTACTGTTAATTAATTTCTCTTTTTAATATTTAATTACTTGCATTGTTACGTTGCTACAGGATTTGATGAGCCCGGTACCATCCGTTACCAAAAATACCGTTACCGAAATCCCCAAAAGTGGGTACCGGTACCGAATATACCTGATACAGTACGGCTTGATACGGTCGGTACTGGTACGACACCGATATTTGAGGGTAAAACCCGATGAATACCGGTGCAGTAGCTCTATTAAGTGTGTTATTGGTTTACTATGATAGATCAAACTGCCAAAGACATTTATGAGCAACATGAATTGTATGAAGATGATTAACTGGTTGTAATGCCTGATGTTAACTGTTACACACACACTATGTGACGAACCTTGCATGCGAAATCTTACAAACATGTACTGACGGTGAATACATGCATACTCTAGGCTTTGATTGATTTCTTGTGAGCACTTAACTTAGCATACCGAGCAAACCAAGGTGAGTTCACACTCTTACCAAGGCATGGGATTCCCGGGGATTGGGAATGGGTTGAATGATGGGATTTAACAATTACTCGTACTTACACGGCTACTAGACTATCTACCATCATCCTCGGGTTAAGCAGGGCACTTACGTAAAACCTACGTAAACAAGTACTTACCACTGTCCTCAGGTTTCGAGGGACACTTACGTAAAACCTACGTAAACTCACACATGCTACTGTCTTCCGGGGTCAGGAAGGACACTTACGTAAAACCTACGTAAACCCCACGCGTACCACTGTCCTCGGGTAAAGAAGGGCACTTACGTAAAACCTACGTAAACCTTGTACGTACTACTGTTCTCGGGTTAAGAAGAACACTTATGGTTACAAATAGTCTAGTGTAAATACAAACATGGGAAGCCCCCACTGACAGAAAATACAAACATGGGAAGCCCCCACTGATAGTAAATACAAACATGGGAAGCCCCCACTGATAGTACATACAACATGGGAAGCCCCCACCAATTGAATCTACACAACGGCTTAGTTAATAACGCATAGTTATGCAACGAACTTACTTACTGTGAACTCGCTCAACTAGTTGTTGACTTTCTGTTACATGCCTTGCAGGACCATAGGTATTCTTGGAGCTTGCACGGGAGGCGCGGTCGTTGTGGGCACGGATTGTGGATGCTTTTATGAAAACGTTATGGCTCTTTGAACTAAACACTTGTGTTGGATTTTTATACTATGCTTCCGCTATCTATACTATGTTTTTGATTGGACACCAATTGTATTGTGATGGATTACATTTACTTTTACTTATTACTTATATGTTCAATATGATTGGTGGCTTGATCCTGGTCAGTCACGCCTCCAAGCGGTGATACTCCGCGGGTGGATTTTGGAGGGTGTGACACAAAAGCCATAAACTTCTTCTTTAAGCTTGTTCATACCAAAACAAGTGATACGATTGTTATACGACTGAAACAAAACAAGTGATATTTACAAACGATTGTTATACAACTGAAACAACTCAAACAAGTTTAAAAAACAGAAGCAGATTAGAAAAAAACAGAGCGACTCACTTGTTGCAGATTGAAGACCGGAGATTGAAGACCGTCCGACGAACAATTGCAGATTGAAGACCGCTCAGTTTGTGTCGGAGACTAGAGAGCGAAACACAGGAGCGGCGACTGAATAGTGAGTGAATACTGAATACTCTTTTGAATAGGATTTAGGGTTAGATACTTAGATTTAGTATTAAATATTAAGTTGGGTTGAATGTGATTTGGGCTTTTAATTTTTTTTTTTGGGCTATTATATTTTTTGAGTTATTAATCTATAAAATCTATAATATAAATATATATATTAATTATTAATAAAAATAATTCGAGCGAAACCGAGCGATCGACGAGCGAGCGGAGCTATTCTCATGCTCGGATTGAATTTGAATCGAACCGATCCGATCGGCTCATTTACAAACTGAGCGGGAATCGAGCGAGCATTTTTCGAGCGATCGTCGAGCGATCTTCGATCGTCGAGCAGTTTGGACAGCCCTACCGGTACCCAATGCTATTCATTCATTTCTATTTTTATTACTGTTAATTAATTTCTCTTTTTAATATTTAATTACTTGCATTGTTACGTTGCTACAGGATTTGATGAGCCCGGTACCATCCGTTACCAAAAATACCGTTACCGAAATCCCCAAAAGTGGGTACCGGTACCGAATATACCTGATACAGTACGGCTTGATACGGTCGGTACTGGTACGACACCGATATTTGAGGGTAAAACCCGATGAATACCGGTGCAGAACGGATACCGAAAATACACTCAGTTTGATAAATTTGATACCGGTACTGGTACCCAATACTATTAATTCATTTCTATTTTTATTACTGTTAATTAATTTCTCTTTTTAATATTTATTTATTTATTTACTACTATTCATTCACTTCGTTTTTTAATATAGGTAAATTGAAATTTTGTATCAATATAATAAGGATACAGTATGCATAGTTGGTTGGGTTGTAAATTACGTCTACTTTCACCAAGGAGTTTTTTTTTTTTTTTTTTTTTTTGTTAAGGTGTGAATTATTCGTAGATGTTGGAGGTTTAGACTTTAGCATACAGTGTTTTAACTACTTAGTGGAGTTTTACATAAAATACTATAATGAAAATCACGTGATTACTCAATGGGTATACAAAATCATGTAGTCACTTAATGGCTATTCAAAATAACGTACTAGGTACTAGGTATTCAAAATCTTGTAATTTTTTCTAAGAAAACTATAGCAATAGGCTACTCGAATTAAAAAGAATGAAATGCTCCTTAATACGACGTAATTTAAAAAAAATATTAACATATGAAAAAATTATAGTTGTTTGAAAATCAAGAGGGAGTATTTGTTTCTTCAGTTGGTTGAACTTAATGTTTACCAAAATACCAACACCTAATTTTGATTGATCTTGGAAGATCAATGGATAAGGTTCTCCCTATATATTGCACACTAATTGTGTCTGGTAATTCAACATTTTGTTCGTTTGGGTTTGATTGTATCGTAACTCTATAATTTGGATTAGGTTTATCGTTGTATGAACTGCATTGTTGATATTGACCCCAAAAAAGAAACGGTAGGTACAACTAGGCCGTGAACAGCCAACCATCGCACTGTAAAAATTGGATAGGTTCGATCTATGGTCATTGAGGCCTCCTAAAAAGATCTACTAAATTCATCGAGTTGTTCCAAAGAATCAAAACGGCCAGTGATTAATGGAATTTCTTGTCGGTTCTCTGTGAAATACTCGTTTGGCCGAGGGCTTCCAAACACATCGTAAACTAAATCAGAGCCGACAAATAACCAACCCGCAATGAATAGGGAAGGTATAGTAGCCCAAATTATTATATACTAAAAACTACAATTAGTTATATCCTGTTTGGATATTTAAATACATACTTAGCCAACTTTATACATTGATTAATTATGTCAATGCCATCAGGGGCGGAGACAGCATAGAAGCAGCCGTAGCACGGGCTACGGCTCAAAGTCGTGTTCGCAGTGTTTCGCAGTGTTAATTTTTTGTTTTTTTTTTTCGATTTTATATAAAGGATACCCCTAAAAAAATACGAGGATACCCCTATAAAGGATTTTATATGAATACACCGTAATTTTTTTTTGGGGATACCCCTAGTGTTAAAGTCTAGCTCCGCCACTGAACTGAATGCCATTATACAAATAGAAAGCATTGTATTATATTTGACTATACGCATGATTTACATGAAGCATGCCGTCACCCATCGACAAGTCAACATCAAAACAAAATCGGGTAACGGGATTAAAGGATGTGGATATTATTTTATATTATCTATGATTACATATTTAGGATATATTTTGGCCTTTTAGTGGTGGAATTAGCTGTTGGGTATGATAAAAATTTTGGGATACTAAAAAAGATGAAAAATTAAAATCGGTTGGGTTGTCAAGCTAGTCAAAACAATTTGCGGTGTTGGTGGTTTAATTGGGCTTTTCAATTTATTTATTTTTCAAATTGAAATTTTGTATCAATATAATAAGGATACAGTATGTTGGGTTGTAAATTACGTCTACTTTCACCAAGGAGTTTCTTTTTTTTTTAAGCTGTGAATTATTCGTAGATGTTGGAGGTTTAGACTTTAGCATACGGTGTTTTAACCGGGTTTGTGTTAGAGAGCCCCCTCGCACAATAGATCCCCAATTTAAACCTCTATCATCCAGACTCGAATTTGAGACCTGGAGAGAAAAACTTATCCGAACCCACTATCGGTGGAACTTAAATATGCATGGCAACCACTAGAGCAGTGATGGTTTTTCACCAAGGAGTTAATCCAATAACTTATAGGCTAGAAAAACTTTTTTTGCTTTTTAACTTTTCTTCTTTTGTCTTTATTGTATTTCTTTATACTTTTACCCCCTTTAACTTTCAGTGTTAACAATTCCAACCTCTTAACTTTCTAAAAATTTTCCACAACACGCCGTAACTATTTTCTTACATGCTTATTTTTATGCACGCGTGAGTATAAATTTAAGTTGGTTTACGATTCAACGTAAATTTCTTCGAAAATATGTGTCAAATATAATTCGTTTTCATGCTTATAAATCCTTATTTTTATGTATGTTTTCAGTTAGTCTACGCTTTAACGCAAATTACAACTAGCAAGTTATGTGGATAGTGCTTTTATCCTATTAGTTTTTTTTTTCTTTCTTGATTTTTTTTTGACTTTATTATTTTTATTTTTTAGTGGGGTCTATTTGGTCAGATTTAACCACAAAAATTAACTGAGTTAGAGCTAAAAGACATAACTTGCAAGGGTTTGCAAACATCGAGTACGTTTTCTGTAATTATTAAAGACAAAGGACACAGTTCGCAATAAGTGACATACATAAAGGACGATTTTTGTAATTTACTCATTTAAATCAATTGGTCCCGCTGTCCAATTTAAATTTATTTTTATGGTTTTCGGTCAATTTAAAACATGTGTCGATATTCTTTTGAGCATATTTCTTTCAGCTGGTATACTGAACCAAAATAGATATCGACCGAAACCCCGCAGCGTAGCGCAGGTAATCTTACTAGTTTATTAAACAATTTTGTTAAAAAAATTTAGGATTAAATTCTCGTTGCCTTTTTGAAACATCTAGAAAAAGAATCAAAATTTTAGGTTGAAGACGCCAAGACCCCACAAATTGAAAATAAACAAGAGAAAATAAATAATGATAATAAAAAAATTCAAAGATATGAAAGGTACCGAGATAGTTCAATGCTTGCAAATGAAGCTAGCTAGATCATGTTCATACACAAGAATCTTCAATCTAAACCGCCATTGCAGATCTGCTCAAAACTCCATTCTGAGTTTCATTTTCATCAGTTTTTTTGAAGGAATTTATTTGATCTATAGAACAAAAACATATACTATATAAAAATATTTTTTTTTAAAAAAAGTTAGATTATTTCTTCTCTTCCTTCGGTTCTTCCTTCTTCTCCTCTTTCTTTTCTTCCTTCTTCTCTTCCTTCTTCTCCTCTTTCTTTTCCTCCTCTTTCTTCTTCTCCTTCTCGGGCTCCTTTGCGGGCCCGACTGATATGATGTCCACCTTACCTACTTTCTTGAGCTTCTTCACCACTGCCACCGTGTCCATCTCTCCGATCACCGTCAGCTTCTGATCTTTCAGATCAGCTGCTATGGAATCAACACCTAAAAGAAATACATGATTAACTTTTACTTCTTTTCATGTTCTTTTAACGAAAGGTGTCCCACACCATACCAGATGATGGAAAGGGACACCTTTCGTCACAACTTGTATCTTTCAGATCAAGTGCTATGGAATCAACACCTAAAAAATATGATTAACTTTTACTTCTTCTAAGGAAAGGTGTCCCTCTCAATGACCGGTAGGGACACCTTTTATCACAATTTAAGGTGTCCCTGACATGACAGGAGGGACACCTTAGATATATAAGTTTTTTTGTATGATTAGTTAAATTTGTTTACAAGATCAGAGATGATGAACTGAAACCATACCATATATATCTGCAGCTGCTTCAATGGCTTTTTGTTTTGTTTTGTCATCTGTCATGGTGAGAACTTTGAGGACCACCTTCTGTTCATCATAGATCATACATAAACATGCAGGAAATTAATGGTAAAAATGAGACTTAAATTTATAAAAATGAAAAAAAAAGATTGGTGGGGATGAAGAAATTGTTGGTACCTGAGCCATGTGAGAGAGTGGGGGAGAAGAAAGTGGGAATTTTGATTTGATTTGTGAACAAAAGAATGAATTGAAATGGTTCGTGCTTTATTTAATGTTTTGGTGTCTTAAGCATTCACATCCTAACCATCAAATTATGTGAGGAGGGGTTTTTATATTATAAAGGGTATAAAAAGTGGTTGTGAGTAGAGGAGAGAGAAAATGTTACTGTTCATCTGTATATTTGGGGAGACACTGTTCATCCGTTATAATTTTTTTAATATATTTTGAAAGTAGTTGTGAGTGGAAGTGAGAGAAAAATGTAATGATAATATTATTTAATTGAAAGGAGAGATAAAAAATATTTGTTTTTAGTGGAAATATATTGATATAGGAGTTGTTTTTTAGTGGAATGTATGTATAATTTGATGGTTAGGATGTGAATGCTCTTATAATGATGTTATTCGTATTACAGCCGTACAAGTTGCAACGTATCTGGTCATGGTGATTAGTATATGGATGTGATTTTAAAAGTTGTACTTTGTGCATCGGTAGTGGTACTTGTCGCGTCTCGTATTTGGTTGCTACATACATAAGGGTGTCCGGGGCGCCTACGGGGAGGGGTGCGGTGAGTGTACTCCCCGATCGGGAACACCGCCGCCGACCCCTCGGTGACCCAAATCGGTGAGTGGGGAGCGGGTTGTGTTCACCGATGAGATTTGTATTTTTTTGACCGTTTTTTTTAATTAAAACGGCTATATAGCCGTTATATATATAAAAAAAAAATTCTCCTAAACCCTATAAATACTAACCCACTTCAATCTTTTTATTTTTCAAACCCAAAACAACTCCCTCTACATTACTCTCCTAAACCCTTCAATTCATCTAATTTTTTACCCAATCTTTAAAAAAATGGATTTCGAGTTCCCGTTTTTTTCTCTCCTGCCCGACTTTCCCGACGATGAAGATTCATCGTCAAGCGATAGTAGTTTAATTTTCTTCCAAAATCTCATCCAACAAGCGGAGCTACTAGACACGGCATCGTCTAGTAAAAAAAAGTTGTCCGTCGAGATCGTGTGGGAGGCCACGAAACACTCATGGCCGATTATTTTTTCGATAATCCAAAATTTAATGCCGATATTTTTCGTCAGAGGTTCCGTATGTCCAAGTCTTTGTTCCTAAAAATTGTTAGTGACGTGGAAGCGAATAACGAGTGGTTTCAAGAGGGCTTGGACGGGAGAATGAAGAAAAGTTTCACGCCGTTGCAAAAGGTTACTTCTGCGATTAAACAACTTGCAACCGGTAACCCACCAGACGAAAACGACGAGTATTTAAATATGGCTGAAAGGACCTCTCGTGAGTGCCTTGATTATTTCTGCGAGACGGTCTGTAGAATGTATGCTGGTGAATTCTTACGTAGACCAACGAGCCACGACGTTGCGCTATTGTATCAGGCTCATGAGGAGAGACATCACCTACCTGGTATGTTGGGTAGTCTGGATTGTACACACTTCGTCTGGAGAATGTGCCCCACAGAATTGCGTTGACAATATATGAGAGGCGATCATCAATACCCGACAGTTATGTTAGAGGCGGTGGCGTCTCAAGATTTGTGGGTTTGGCATGCTTTTTGTGGCCCGGCGGGTTCACAAAACGACATCAACGTGCTCCAACAATCTCCGTTATTTCTTACTCAACGAAACGGAACGGCGCCAAATTGTCCATTTCAGGTGAACGACCACTTATACAAACGAGGGTATTATCTTACTGATGGGATCTACCCTAGCTGGTCCGTGTTTGTGAAGTCTTTTCCATATCCTCACATCCAGAATGAAAAAAAGTTCAAGAGGCAACACGAGGCCGCAAGAAAAGATGTGGAACGGGTGTTTGGTGTGTTAAAGGCGAAGTGGGGAATACTAAATCGTCAAGTGCGTTCCAAAACGGTGAAAAAGATAAGGTCCATCGTGTATACGTGCATTATTTTACATAACATGATTATAAAAGGCGACGGAAGGGAGATAGCACCGGTACACATTCGAGATCCTCCAGTCGAACCCGTCTTCGATGATACTGCTTTTAGCGAGCTCATTGACGAAGAAACGCATTGGAGACTAAAACACGATCTCGTTGAGCATCTCGGACGTTTAGATCTACCTCACCTTGAAGCGAATTCCGACGACGAGTAGTTTGTTTTTTTTATTTTTCTAGTTTGAATGTAATTTTTATTTTTAATTTAATGAAATGTCTTTTCTTAAATTTTATTTAATTTTTATTAATATTTGTTTAATTTATAATACATGCATAATTACAACAAATAAAAAAAAAAAAAAAAAAAAGCAAGTCCCCCAAGAGAGGAGTGCCGCCATCAAATTGAGGGTGTGGGGGGGAGTTAAGTGGGGAGTTGACGTGGCGCGTGCTGATTGGCTGTGGGTAAGAGATGTCACTCCCCACTTAGATGAGTGCCCCTTACACCCTAAGAATTATTGTGAGTGTAAATGGTATAATAAAATAATTTATTTATTCATTCTTCTAACCTTAATGTTAATAAATATTGTAATTGGGTTTAAGTCCGTTAGAGTTATACATTAGAGTGTCATCCCGATCTATATAAACCGATGTATATTATTTATTTTGAGATACTTATATACATAAATGTTTATGGTATCAAAATGTTTTGATCTCTTCTTTCTTGTTCCTTTTCTTCTCCAGGGTATTGTTCAATGCGTATCTCTCTCTACCCTATTAGAACGGCTCTTTAGAAATCAACACACCTCCTTCTTCATACACAATGACATACCCTTCACCAAATTATTCAACAGCCCACCGTCTAGCTCTCACCATCTCGTCTTCCGTTATGTTTGTTACACATATATGTTTCCTCCACACAAACTAGCCCCTTGAACATTCCCTTGTGTCTTTCTTAGTTATTCCCCTGATCATTGTGGCTATCGATGTCTTAATCATTTCACACCAAGTTATTTTTTGTGAGTCTTCGTTTCCCTTTGCCTCCTTTCCCACACACAATTTCCTTCATGTGACTTTCTAGATTCCTTCTACTATACCTCCCCCGTCTCTTGGCACTTTCTTGAGTCTTGTACTCCTGATCCATGTAGTATAGGAGTGCCACATTCAGATGATTTACCCGTTGACCCTACATCACCCCAATAATCCTACACTCCATCTCAAACTCCGCCTCTTGACCCCTATCACCACCTCTAAGCATGACATCCACATGTACTCATCCCATGGCAACTCGAACTCAACATGGCATCACCAAACCTATCGATAAGCTTACCTTCATGTCACCACATCCTCTATTCATCACTCCCTTACCCAGGCCTTATGGATCCACATTGGTATGCCATTATGCAAGATGAATATTATGTTCTTATTGAAAATAAGACTTGGATTCTCATCCCAAAACTCCTAGGTGTTAATGTGGTTAGATCAATGTGGCTATATAAATGTAAACTTAATGTTGATGGCTCAATAACTTGGTATAAAGCTTGCTTGGTTGCTAAAGAAAAAAGTCAATAACCAGGTATTGATTATGATGAAACATTTAGCCATGTTGCCAAACCGACCATCATCTACATTATTCTTAGTTTAGCAATATCTCCTTCCTTGTCAAGTCATCGGCTGGATGTGAAGAACGCTTTTCTTCATGGCTCACTTCGTGAAACAATATATATGAACCAGCCCTCAACGTTGTGGACTCCCGTTACCCACATTATATATGTCATATTCAGACGTCATTGTATGGCCTTAAAAAGGCTCCACATGCCTGGTACTAGCGATGTGCCACTTATATGTGCACTATTTGTTTTCGGAATAATCATTCAGACTCTTCGTCATTTGATGGCCATGATACAACTCTTCTCCTACTTTAAGTGGATGACATTTTTCTTACGGGGTCCTCTCTTGAGTTGGTACATCGTATTATCACTTCTTAAAGCTCTAAGTTTTCTATGAGTGACTTGGGACCGTTGCACTATTTTTTGGGGGATTACTCACACCCCTTTCTAAGGTGGAAGCACGAGGTGTGATCCTGAAAAGTTTTCATTGCATACGAGATGTAAACATTCTACATGATTATAAAATAACTCCATATTGCCATTCATAGTTAATCACCCAAAACAAAAGTTAGGTTTAAAGTTTACAACACACATAAGATAATTGTTTTACAACTTCATTTCAAAAACAAATATCAAGGTTTTGTTCATTATATCTCCGCAAAGAGGCGGGAGATAACAAACAAATCCTACAAAAGTGGCAAAGGAGCATCGACACAAAATAACTCGAAACATAAATGACCATCTTGAGCATGGAGACCGCGCATACATCCACTTAGTTACCTGAAATACATGTAAGTTTTGGAAAAATCGTCAACATAAGTTGGTGTGAATTCATGCAGTTTTTGTATAGAATGTTTGAATATACTTGTATGAAAACATGGTATGTAATTTGTAAAACGTATCTGTAACTGTGTTCTGCAAATGTAAGGAATACGAGATCGCTAATGTTTAGCTACGACATTAACATATGTCACGACATAGGAAGCATCCAAACCATAGGCATTTTACTTGTCGGTTCACGACTAGAGACACAAAAGCACTCTCGGTAACAAAGTGGCCAAGAGTGTGGCTGTCTGAAACCCATTAGATCTAACCTTTAGTTTCGCGGTCTAGGTATATAGTTGATTAATGGTGCTTATGACACCCTATTCGTCACATGATCTATGTGTCATTTCTTAGTTTTGTGTTCTACATACCATAGTACATGTATTTTCCGCAAGTTTAGAAAACAAGTAAAAGTTTAAAAGTGGGGACATTAACTCATAGGTTTGCGTATTTTGCGTCGTCAACTTCACCGGGTTTGTCTCGTAGGCGTCGCAACCTATAAGTATTCTATGTGCGTTAAACACTAGACTTGTAACACTCTATGTACAAGTCACCATCTTAGGTTAAGTATTTGTTTTGTGTATGTTCATCATGTGTGAGGGCCGTGCCCTTGTTTGTCGGGTCTTGCCCGTTCGTCGTGTTCTTGTATTTTGAATATGTATTGCTTACATGTAAATATATATATATATTTTACTTCCAAAAATATATATTTGTTTATGTAGTATTTGACAAACGATAGGTGTTAAAATAATTCATATTTTTAACTTGTTCCAATTATGTTACTTGTATAATTTCAAAATTAAATATAAGTAATTCGTTAAATAATATTTCCAATATTATTTTTGTGCAAGTGTACTTAGGAAAGTATACTTGTATTTTCATGTAAATACTTGTGTATTTTACTTTATTTGCCAAAAATCAATACTTTGATTTTTAATACTTTCCGAAATTATATTTCTTAAAAATAATATATTTTTAAGACTTGTGTGTAATATATATATATATATATTTTGTTATACTTGTAAAATTACATATATTTATTTTTGTTATTTTCCGATTTTTGTATAATTCTTATTACTTGATATTAGTTATATATATTTGTCCAAATATATATTTAAGTCCAAATTTGTCCATAATTTGTCCAAGTCCAAAATGTGTTAAGGAATATATTTATATAAATATATTTTCTTGTATTTGTTCATATACCCTTTCATGGGTTATTTGTATAAGTATTCTTGGGTATTGATTACGTATTTTTATGTGTATTTTGTTGATGATACTCCTTGGGAGTATTTAGTGTATTTACATGATCCTAATACACTACGGGGCTATTTTTTTACCTCTTAATGAGGCTCTTAATGGTTCAGACCTCTTACTGGTTCATCACTTAATGGTTCAGACTGTTTGTTTCACGAGCAGATGTCTGAATGGTTTAGACATTTGCCTCTGAATGGCTAAGATTTATACAGAGTCTGAATGGTTAAGACCTCTAATCTGAATTGGTCAGACATTTGCCTCTGAACGGTTAGCATTATATAGGTTCTTAATGGTTCAGACCTCTTACTGATTCAGCACTTAATGGTTCAGACCTCTTATTGGTTCAGCACTTAACCATTCAGATGTTGCCAAACGGCCCCTACTACATATAATACACATAATATACACTTAGCACAAAATTTGGTGATCACTAAATATATATATTTTTCCTAAAAATATACATACTTAATATTGATTTTAATTTGAAGAAATCCTTATTTCATAGCTTGTAATTTTGTACAAAAATTAGGAAACCTTGATAAATATTTTTAGGTGAATTTTTTGGGAATAAGTTTCAACGAAACTTATATTTTTCTAAATGACAAAATTTTATAAAAATTTTGACATAGTTTCCCCTAAAAATGGAGGTTTCCTATGTTTTCAAAACATGTGTTTATTTTCTTTTAATCACCAAAAGTCAATTTACACAATTTTCACAAGTAACATACACTAATTTCATCATGTAAAACTTTATGATGAACTTGATTTTTGTTAAAAATGTGTAGTCTTTTAGATCTACACTTTACATACACCATTCTTTCAAAATCAAGTGTTCTTGTTAACTTTGAACAAACTTTTTATGAAACTTTAATTTTCTAAATAACCATTCATGAGTTTTTAGGGTTTCAAACCTTGAAAAACATATTCTAAAACCATTTTTATGCTCATCTAAAAGATCTTTTTGTTCATCATTAAGTTTCATCATGGATCTTTCAAGATCCATGCTTAACATACTTGAATCTTACACAAGTAAGCTTCTTGATGAACTTTTTACAAACTTTTCATGGAGTTTAGTTTCATAAGTTAACCATTCTTAAACTTAGTCACTTCAAGAACACAAGAACATACTTTAAAAATCATTTTTCAAGTTCACATAAAGTTTTTTCAAGTTCATCTTCAAGTTTAACCATGGATCTTTCAAGATCCATGCTTAAACTTGTTAGATCTAAGCTTCTAACAAGCTTTAACATGATGGATCTAAACATAAACACAAGATTCAACAACAACAACTTCATCACAAACATCAAACATCACTAAAAACACTTGTTTTTCTTTAGATTATGTTAGATCTTCATATCTTTATCTCTTAAAGTTTAGTTTCTTAGATGGTGTAACTTGTACATAACACTAACATGAAGTAAAATAAAGTTTAGCATGCTTACTACTAGCTCTTGTGGCAAGGGAAGTGGCAAGAACAAAGTGAAGATGAAGATGATGAAAAATGGGTGGTTAAAAGCTCCACAAGAAGGTCCTTCCACTTCTAGTGCTTCACACCTTCTTAGATCATCTTCTAACACCCTTGGATAACCTTGGATCTTCTTGAATATGAAGGAAAAATGGTGATGGTGGTGGGATTAAAGTGGCCGTGAGTTGGGAGGTGAAAGGAGAAGATGAAGTTTGAAAATTTTGTGAAATGGTAAAGTGAAAGGTGATAAGATTAAGTTAGGATTTTATGCTCCCTCATGACCATTCTTTCCATCATATAAACCTTTTAACCATTAAAACATTAGACAACAACTTTAGACAACATGTGGGCATGGGGCCCACATGTTTTGGCCGTTTACATCATGAGGGGGGGGGGGGGGTAAAGTGTCAAAAATTGAAAGGTGAAGGTTTAATGTGTAAGTTTGGTGCTTTATGTAAGATTATATGTGTTTTAATGTTTTTAGGGATTTTAATGTGTTTTATGACCAACACTAGTTAAATAACACTAAAACAATGTTTCAAGTTCATTTTTGATGTTTCCGGTAGTGTCCGGTTAATTGTTCGGTTGTCGGTTCGTTAAAGTGTTAAAATGTGCAGTTTAGAAGGTATGATGTATAACAATCCTCAAATAAACCGACACCCTTATAAATAATTCTGACACCCTAGAATATTTTAAATGACCCAATATGTCTTTAAATACACCCCACACGCGAAAACGGGCCTCAATTACATTAAATAGTATTTAAAATAAATAAAAATCTAATTATTAAGCTGAGGCGGGCCGCGTAGACCCACCTCAACTCTTACGCGGGCGGTTTCAAGGTTGAAACCTGATTTCGTTGATTTTCTAAAGTTCAAGCGGGCCGCGTAAGACCCCCGTTTAGTTAACGCGGGCCGCGAGAGTCCCAAAAATGTGCCGCAGCCCGGTGATGACACGTGTCATCATCGTGTCGAGCCTAGTAGATGACCCGGACAAGCTACCATGTTGACCAGGGTTGACGCGGGCCGCGTAAGCCCAGCCCATGTGTTACGCGGGCCGCGAGAGGACCAGATTCAGCAACTATATAAGGAGGCCTCGGGATTTCATTTCCGTTGCTCACATCTTTTCTTTCTAAACGAATTCTGAAGTAGTAGAAGTAATACCCGGGTATTATATTCCCCTAAGTAGCGAAGTTCTGCTCCGTTGTAAGTATTATAACCCCTGGATACGTATTAGATACGCTGCCCGATTGATCTAGGGTTCCGTAATGGCTGTCGTGGTTCTGCCCGGCGTAGTCATTGGAATGCCGTCTCTGGGAGGGTATTGCTAATGTTAAAATGGGTTATTATATTAACGCGTGTACATTTGTGTAAATTTTAGATTATCACCAGGAAACCCTTACGAAAAATCTAAAACAGCAATGTGAGTAATCTCCTTTTTGTTAACAGTTTTTACAAAACCTTAACTATTTTACAATGCAATTTAGCAGTGATTGAGTCTTTGTAATTATTCAATTACTACCGGTATGTTGGGGTTTTGTATACAAAATGTACTACACTGTGAGTAGTAAGTCGGGATGATAATACGTTACCATTGGACAATGAGTTAGCCAATGTGTAATATGACCCACAAGTCAGTGGATTGACAGTACTAATGGAGTAATTGTGTAGATATAAACATTGTAATCGCTCTCAATACTGTTCACTGTGACTTTTATTTAAACTTGATTAAACTGGGATTCACTCACCAGTATTTCCCACTGACAAATGTTTTTAAAACGCGTTTCAGGTAACATAATGTGAAAGCCAATTAGAAGCTAGCTGGACAGCACTGAAGGCTTGGAAAAGTGGCTATAAAAGTTACCTAAATAAAGAAAGCGTTTTAATTCAAATAAAATAGGGTTTATCTCTATAAATATATTGTAATAAGAAACTTGGGTTTCATCCCAATATGTTTATTTATAAATGGTGGTTTTACTCTGATAAACATTTCCTAACTACGGTCCTGATGAAAAATTTCCGCTGCCAAATTAAACGACACACGATACCACCGAAGCTAGCTCGCGGCCGCCCGTTCCCGGGGATCAGGGATCGGGGGTTGCGACAGAAGGTGGTATCAGAGCTAAGCCACTGATTCAGCCACTGATTCAGCCACAGAGGTGTTCTGCTGACATCAAAATGTAAAGTGTTAGGAAATAAATTACGGAAATACGTGCATAACTGTATTTATTTGTTATGTGTTATTTAACTAATTGTTAGTTTACAGTATGAGCGACCAAGGACCATCTGACGCGTATCGTCAATTGTCTGGTTCGCCTAGAAGCGAAGGCATCTCCTCTTCTCAGCCTGCCCTCTCATGGTACTCTGCTGATACGGAAGAAGGAATCTTTGTGTTTAAGGCTCAGTCAGAAGAGCCATTTCCTCAGAAAAAGAGGGGATGGTTCAGTAGAGGGGCACACGAGCATAGAAAACGTATGAAAAAGTTGCAAGATCAGAGGGTATTAGCAGCAGCCAAGAGAGAGACAAATGCCTATGCCCAGGATATGATAAATAGGGGTATAGCCAACATCCACATCCTAGCCACTACTGCAGCTGACCCAAATTTGGAGCAAATAATAGCACCCCAACCATAGCTACCAATCCCAGACCAACCAATGGAGATAGAAAACCTCGAAAACCAAGTAGAGATGCATGACTTCAATCCAGAAGAAATCCCTAGGGTACCTGCACCAAACCCCCTAGACCCAAATTACGATCCCTGGTGGGATGACGTTAGGGACTATGTGCAACGTTACCCGATACATGAAGACACACCTATGCAGAACATAGGAGCCTACCCAGGTATGGACCCTTTAGATCCCTATTACCATGACGAATACATTAGGGAGATCTTAGAAGATCCTTACAAATTTCAGGCACTTTCACCCCCATATCAGGAACCCGCACCCCAGATTCCAAACCCAGTCCTAGAACCTGCACCCCCAATGAGTGCAGAAAACGTACAAGAACTTAGAACATTTGGTGAGGAAATTTTAGAAAGCAGTGAGAGAATGAGACAGATGGGAGAGCGTCTCGTATGGAAATACGATGAGCGCAATATGGATTTCTGGATGAATCCATATCCGTGAATGTGATGGTGAGATGGTAATAGTAATAATAATATAATATAATAAAATAAAATAAAATATGTGTGTACGGATGCATATTACTATTAGTGTGATTCTATTTCTGTTAGTATTGTAATTTTTATTTCAGTACTAGTGTGTAATAGATGCATAATAGTATATGGAAATAGAGTAAAAGTCGCAATGATCGACGTTTTTGGCTAGATTGCGTGTCATATGATTAACTATATTAAATATTATCTTGTGATATTAATATGGGATAAATGTTTAAAATTCAGATGGCCGACGAAGGAAATCAAGGAAATCTGAATAATAATAACCAGAGTAACATTAACGTAGTTAATGAGAATCCGAGCATCAATAACAATGGAAACCAAATGGATAATAGTGCTGTTCAACACATAGTGGCACAATGAATCATAGATGCAATGCCATTTATTATTAAAACTATTCAAGAAGCGAATAATAAAAGTAAGCATAGCAGTAAGCGACCAATTGAACCAGAACACAGCGTGAACAATGGACCCGTACTTCAAATGCCTATTCACAAAAGAAGAAGAACCATGTCTTATGGTTGTTCTTACAAAGAATTCTGGTCCTGTAAACCTATAGAATTCTCGGGCAATGAAGAACACATTGCAGCTCTATGCTGGATAGAGAAAGCAGAGGTTGTTCTGAAAATAAGCAAGTGTGCGGAAGAAGACAAAATAATGTTTGCTTCCAATCTATTTAAGAACTCAGCCTTAGAATGGTGGAACACTATCCTCCAGTCAAAAGGAAGTGATAAGGTATACAATATGGAATGGGAAGAATTTAGGAACATGGTAGAAAGAAAGTTCTGCCCTCCTAACGAAAAAGAACAAATAGCAAACAAATTCCTAAACCTTAGGATGAATGGAGTGGATAGTAAAGGATACACCAAGTTATTCTTTGAATATGCTAGGATAGTACCAACTCTTGCATCACCAGAGCCGGTATTAATCTCCCGTTACATTTGGGGATTAATTGGAGAGATTAGACATGTAGTCAAGGCAGCTAGACCCCAAACCATAGAAGAAGCTGTAGAATTAACAAACACCTTGACAGATGAACTAGTCCGTACCAGAGAAGAAGACCAGAGGAAAAACCTAGCCCAAAGACTTACTCAAGAATTCCGTTCTGGGAATTACAACCGTAGGAATATGGGTTCTACCTCTGCACCTTTCTGCAAGGTCTGCAAGAAAAAGTATTCGGGAAAATGCTCTACTCTTTGCAATTATTGCAAGATGCCAGGACACAAGGAAGACAACTGCAGGAAGAAATCCAGTAATGGATTATGCTACAACTGTGGAGAAAAAGGTCATATCAGGCCAAACTGTCCAAAACTAGCCCCAGCTGCAGACAACAAGAACACTAAAAATGCTAGAGCATTTGTTCTGACTGCAGATGAAGCCAAGATGATTCCAGACGTCATAGCTGGTACGTTTTTAGTTAATGATGTTTTTGCTAAAGTATTATTTGACTCTGGTGCAAACCAAAGTTTTATTAATACATTATTTTGCAAACTCCTTAATCCGTCATTAACTAAACTACCACAAGAATGTCTAGTAGAGATAGCTAATGGAGAAACAGTTAGGATTTCTGAAATCTTGCAAGGAGCAAGAATAGAAATTTTAAACCAAAATTTTATGGCAAACCTTTATCCCATGAATCTGACAGGATTTGATATCGTTTTAGGAATGGATTGGTTAATAACCAATAAAGCCAGTATTATATGTGATCAAAAGTCAATCCAAGTAAATTCACCAAAAGGTAAAACAATCACAATTAAAGGAGATAAACCATCTAGATCCACAAAATTCATCTCTGTGATGAAAACTGCAAGTTATATAAGAAAAGGATCTATAGTGTATTTGATTTCCATAATCAATAACACTAAAGGAAAAGAACTAAAAGACATTCCAGTAGTGTCTCAGTTTTTAGATGTCTTTCCAGAAGAATTACCAGGACTACCGCCGGATAGAGAAGTTGAATTCAGAATTCACCTGCTACCAGGAACGTCACCGATTGCCAAAGCACCCTACCGTTTGGCACCCGCCGAAATGCAGGAACTGAAGAAACAATTGGATGAATTGCTGGAGAAAGGATTTATACAACCAAGTTCGTCACCATGGGGAGCACCGATATTATTCGTTAAAAAGAAGGACGGATCGATGCGTATGTGCATTGACTACCGTGAATTAAACAAGGTCACGATTAAGAATCGGTACCCATTACCGAGAATCGATGATCTGTTCGACCAACTGCAAGGAGCTCGATTTTTCTCTAAAATCGATTTAAGGTCAGGATATCATCAATTAAAGGTACAGGAAGAGGATATTCCTAAAACCGCATTTAGAACGAGGTATGGTCATTATGAATTTACTGTCATGCCATTTGGTTTAACCAATGCCCCAGCTGCATTTATGGACATGATGAACCGAATATGTAAGCCATATTTGGATAAATTCATAATTGTTTTCATAGATGATATTCTCATTTATTCTAAAAATAAAGAGGATCATGCAAAGCATTTGCACGCACTTTTAAGTTTATTAAGAAAAGAAAAGCTTTATGCTAAATTTTCCAAGTGCGAGTTTTGGCTAGAACAGGTACAATTTCTTGGACACCTAGTCAATCATGAAGGAATTCATGTGGATCCCACAAAGATCGAGGCGATTACTAAATGGAAAACCCCTGAGTCACCAACCGAGGTTAGAAGTTTCTTAGGATTGGCCGGTTATTATAGAAGATTTATTCAAAATTTTTCTAGAATAGTCATTCCTTTAACTAAGCTAACCTGTAAATCTGTTAAGTTTGAATGGGGATTAAAACAAGAAGAAGCATTTAGAATCCTTAAGCATAAATTAACCCATACACCCATACTAGCATTACCAGAAGGAGCTGAAGACTTTATAGTCTATTGTGATGCTTCTAAATTAGGTTATGGATGTGTATTAATGCAACGCCAAAAGGTTATAGCTTACGCCTCTCGACAACTTAAGAATCATGAAAAGAATTATTCAACCCATGATCTAGAATTAGGAGCTATAATTTTTGCTCTTAAGATTTGGAGACATTACCTTTATGGTAGTAAGTTTACCATATTCACAGATCATAAGAGTTTAAGGTATGTTTTTGAGCAAAAGGAGTTGAATATGAGACAAAGACGCTGGATGGAGATGCTTAGTGATTATGACTGTGATATCCAGTATCATGAAGGAAAAGCAAATATTGTGGTAGATGCTTTAAGCCTAAAGTATCATGAAAAGCCAAAAAGGGTACGTTCTCTTAAATTAAATCTGCAAGTAGATTTAAATGATCAAATAAGAGAAGCCCAAGAATCAGTAATCAAGGAAGATACTGAAAAGCTAAAAGGCATGCTAAAAGAATTAGAACAAGGAAGAGATGGAATATGGAGATTCCATAAAAAGAGAATGTGGATACCTAAATTAGGAAACCTACGTCACCGTATATTAGAAGAAGCCCATCAGTCTAAGTATACGATGCATCCAGGAAATGATAAGATGTATCAAGATTTAAGGAAAAATTTCTGGTGGATAGGAATGAAAAAGGACATAGCAGCTTATGTTTTAAATGTTTAACTTGTTCACAAGTTAAAGCTGAACACCAGAAACCCTCAGGTTTGTTACAGCAATTAGAAATGCCAGTATGGAAATGAGAATTAATAACAATGGATTTTGTTACTAAATTACCCAAAACAAGGAAAGGTAATGATACAATCTGGGTGATTGTAGATAGGCTAACTAAGTCAGCTCATTTCCTACCAATGAAGGAAACTTTCAGTATGGAACAGCTAGCTAAGTTGTATGTAAATGAAATTGTTTCTTTACATGGAATTCCTTTATCAATTGTTTCTGATAGGGATAGTCGATTTACCTCTCATTTTTTGTCAAGTTTCCAAAAGGCAATGGGAACCAAGTTAAATCTAAGCACGGCTTATCATCCTAAAACGGATGGACAAAGCGAAAGGACAATTCAAACAATGGAGGACATGCTTAGAGCTTGTGTAATTGATTTTGGAGGTAATTGGGACGATCACTTACCTTTAATAGAATTTTCTTATAATAACAGTTATCACACAAGTATCAATGCTGCACCATTCGAAGCACTTTATGGACAAAAGTGCCGAACCCCAGTCTGTTGGGCAGAAATTGGGGAAAAGCAACTATCTGGACCTGAGATAGTACAAGAAACAACCGATAAAATCATTCAAGTCAAGGAACGACTGAAAGCAGTACGTGACTGACAGAAGAGCTATGCCGATAACCGACGCAAGCCATTGGAGTTTCAAGTAGGAGATAAAGTATTATTAAAGGTCTCTCCTTGGAAAGGAATAGTAAGATTCATAAAAAAGGGGAAAGCTAAGTCCCAGGTATGTTGGACCTTTTGAGATTATTAGAAGAATAGGACCTGTAGCCTATCAGCTACAATTGCCAGAGGAAATGGCAGGAATACATGATGTATTTCATGTATCAAATCTCAAAAAGTGTTTAGCTGATGAATCACTGATAGTACCTCTTAAGGATATAGAGGTAAATGAACAACTCAAGTTTGTAGAAAGGCCTCTACAAATTGAAGACAGGAAGAATCTCAAGCATAAGAGACTAGTTCTGGTCAAAGTAAAGTGGGACTCCAAAAGAGGACCTGAGTATACATGGGAGCTTGAATCTGAAATGCAAAGGAAATATCCGCATTTGTTCCAGTAGATCTCGAGGACGAGCTCTAAAACAAGGTGGGGAGGATATAACAATCCTCAAATAAACCGACACCCTTATAAATAATTCTGACACCCTAGAATATTTTAAATGACCCAATATGTCTTTAAATACACCCCACACGCGAAAACGGGCCTCAATTACATTAAATAGTATTTAAAATAAATAAAAATCTAATTATTAAGCTGAGGCGGGCCGCGTAGACCCACCTCAACTCTTACGCGGCGGTTTCAAGGTTGACACCTGATTTCGTTGATTTTCTTAATGAAGGATCGATATTGACGATCAAGTGAGTCAATCAGAGTCAAAATACCACTGTTTATGTGGCGGAATCACACAAACAGTTTGAATCAAAGAGAATGGAGTAGAAATAGACAGAATATCACTTTAAACACTGTTTCTCATTAATTGATCACAGAAAAATCTGGCATCACTTCGGTATACAACTTGACGATCGGTACCAAATGAGAAACAACTACAACTATATATAGTGGATCTAATTCCGCTCCAAATGACACCTTGTCATTTCGAGCGGAATCACAAGCTTCTGATTTCGCTCCAAATGACAAAGTGTCATTTCGAGCGGAATCACAACATTAATACATAAAACTTACAATTCAGCCCCTATACATT
This sequence comes from Helianthus tuberosus, assembly GCA_030545235.1. NCBI lineage: Eukaryota > Viridiplantae > Streptophyta > Magnoliopsida > Asterales > Asteraceae > Helianthus > Helianthus tuberosus. The sequence goes on along the minus strand of CM060403.1, from coordinate 92,352,907 downwards.
ACATACTTGACATATTTGACCCTTAGACCCTATACAAGCATGACTAAGACTAAGACGTAGGCTTTAGACATCGTGCACTAACACTTAAGTTCAAGCGGGCCGCGTAAGACCCCCGTTTAGTTAACGCGGGCCGCGAGAGTCCCAAAAATGTGCCGTAGCCCGGTGATGACACGTGTCATCATCGTGTCGAGCCTAGTAGATGACCCGGACAAGCTACCCTGTTGACCAGGGTTGACGCGGGCCGCGTAAGCCCAGCCCATGTGTTACGTGGGCCGCGAGAGGACCAGATTCAGCAACTATATAAGGAGGCCTCGGGATTTCATTTCCGTTGCTCACATCTTTTCTTTCTAAACGAATTCTGAAGTAGTAGAAGTAATACTCGGGTATTATATTCCCCTAAGTAGCGAAGTTCTGCTCCGTTGTAAGTATTATAACCCCTGGATACGTATTAGATACGCTGCCCGATTGATCTAGGGTTCCGTAATGGCTGTCGTGGTTCTGCCCGACATAGTCATTGGAATGCCGTCTCGGGGCGGGTATTGCTAATGTTAAAATGGGTTATTATACTAACGCGTGTACATTTGTGTAAATTTTAGATTATCACCAGGAAACCCTTACGAAAAATCTAAAACAGCAATGTGAGTAATCTCCTTTTTGTTAACAGTTTTTACAAAACCTTAACTATTTTACAATGCAATTTAGCAGTGATTGAGTCTTTGTAATTCTTCAATTACTACCGGTATGTTGGGGTTTTGTATATAAAATGTACTACACTGTGAGTAGTAAGTCGGGATTACAATACGTTACCATTGGACAATGAGTTAGCCAATGTGTAATATGACCCACAAGTCAGTGGATTGACAGTACTAATGGAGTAATTGTGTAGATATAAACATTGTAATCGCTCTCAATACTGTTCACTGTGACTTTTATTTAAACTTGATTAAACTGGGATTCACTCACCAGTATTTCCCACTGACAAATGTTTTTAAAACACGATATAACAATGTCACTCTCTACAACAGGATAGGGCAAGTGCACCCATCGTTGGCGTAGTATAGTGATGGTAAGATACTGAGATCGTCCAAGGACACAAGAGCTTTTAATACCGGAATATCGTCGACGTATAATCTAATCAAATTTTGAGAAAAGATTTTTAATAAGTAAAATAAAGAAGCTAAATAAATAAAGAAACAGATAGACACGATAGAATCACTTGGCTCTGACTCAACTTTTATGTATCCTTTAATAATTTCCGCACTTTGGATTTTTTAAGAGATTATCTTAGTTATAGTGGCATGTCCTTCTTTTGGAGGCAACGCTACCCTCAGCCATATTGGTCTGAGTCAGCAGGGATACAGCCCCGCAAAGCCAGAATATTGAAAGATAATTAAATAAGCTATTAATGCAAAATGTGGCATGTCCCTCTTTTGGAGGCAACACTACCCTCGGCCATATTGGTCTGAGTCAGCAGGGATACAGTACCGCAAGGCCGGTTTAAAATTTTAATAGTAATTTATTTATAAGGGATTCAAGCTGTCCTTACTTCCCCCGATTTGATGCTATATGTCTCATAGGAAGTCCGAATAAGCTTGAATCAAGTCCTTATAGGATCTATACACTGAACGAGGCAAGAACTTTACCCATACCACCCTTCTAATCCCCTTCGGGGAAGTTAACGTGCTTTATATAGACCGTAAAGACACGAATGATTGAATCAACGAAACATGAAGAGATGATAGAATAAAGTTCACTTTCAATATAAAAAATTAGTTATTAAAGTCATTAATACACACCCAACTAAAAAGTTAACCAAAGGTTGGAAATCAAAAGTAATACATAAATAACTTGTCTTCACCAAGTGATGTAAGAGATTAGCCAAGCATGGCCTTTGTTTGAAAAAAAAAACTCTTACGATCAATCTTGCATCCGGAGACTACTACACACACTCTAGAGATGGATGATGGATGAATGTGGTGGATGATGGTGGTATTATAGTGGTGGAGTGGTGGCAGGTGTGAGAGAAATGGTTTGCCAAGGGATGGATTGCTATTGAACCAAGCACCCCTATTTATAGCTGAAAACAGAAGCTTTACACGGCCACGCGCCCAGTGGGCACGGCCCCGTGCCTTCCTTCTTCTTTGTCTTCATTTAATGAGCTTGTCAGTCCGGATGCTCACACGGCCCCGCGTGTCAACGTCATGACCCCATGGCCATTGTACTTGTTGTACAATCCAAGATTTGTATATCTGGAAGTCGACCATGGCCCGTGTCCATGAGAGATGGCCCCGTGTCTCTTGTATGTTTATGTTTGTCTTCTTCTTCCTGGAATCTTGGGTGGGGCACGACCCCATGCCCGGCAGGCACGACCCGTGCTTGTCTTCTGATTTGTTGTTTTTGGCCTTGGGGTGAAGCTCGGAGGGTTGGTATATTGTATCAACTTCCCTTCTTTTGTAATATATGGTTTTGCCGCTAGTTTGTTCCTTTTGTACATTTATTCTCTTTTAATCATGAAAATCAAAAGTATACAAAGAAGCACACTTTTTTCAATATTAGTACTAAAAATGGTTGTTTTTATACCTTATTTGATATAATTTATACGTTGCATTTGACGCATGTCAATTATTAATGTTGATAGAAAGAAATACTAAAAGAATTGATTGAAGAGTTGTGAAACAAATAAATAGAAAGAAAAAAGAGTTTTTAAATAAACCGTGTTGAGGGCATGTAAAACCGAAGCATAAACGACCCGCAAGGTCATAGAAGCGGAGATGATGCCAAACATAAATGAACGTGGTCAAGGACCATGGTGAAAATGATTAAAAAGTGATGGTTGTCGCTTGTGGTCAATAAGAACCACGAACCAAATGGGTCGTTTATGCTCTATAAGGCCATAGACTAGAGAATGGACAAGTAAAACCAAGGTATGAACAACCTGCGGGATCATAGAAGCCGGGGTGTTGTCCAAGTTACCAACCATAATCTTTGATTATGGTTGGAAGGCGATAAGAGACTTTGATGAAGGAATGCGGATGATTTAAGCTAAAGAGGTTAAAATCTCATAAAGGGTCAAACAAGTGGGACGCCAAATCTAATAATGGCATTATGATATCATGATTATTCCTAAGAAGAACCAACTATGACTTTGGTTGTGGTTGGGGAAAATTATTGAAAAGATTGTTTAAGGATGTAGTAGGCTTGAGCTAAAACGCTCAATGTCTCTTAACAGGTTGGTTTGGGTAAATAATGCCAAACCGAATGGTGAAAATGAGAACTTGAAAGATATAAGTTCCTATAGTGTATATGAACTTGTAATTGTAAAAGAAAGGAGTTAGGAAGAAAAAAAAATCTGGGTTGAATTCGGATGGGTGTGAAAATTCAGCAATTATGTTGCTGGGGTAAAAACTGGTAGCTACCTAAACACCTAAACTTTCTGGAAAATTGGCGCACTCGCGAGGCACACCAGGCACCTCCGCGATGCACAGGGGCGCTTGGTCAACTATCTAGTCAAAATGTGTTCCTCGCGCCACGCGAGGGAACCATGTCTCGCCTTCGCGATGCACGGGGACCTTCTGAAGTGGCAAACACACTTTAAGAGTATAATGTGTTGCACAATATATTTTGAGTGAAGTCGTATAGCTAGAGACGACACAACGGCTATAAGGCCACAGGGTGTGGCATCGCGCCACCCCACCAGATAAGTAAAAATGGCGCCCCTTGGCGCCCTCCCCCTCCCCCTGCATGTTAAAAGGGGGGCGCTACCCCTTGTCCGCCAGCACGCTAACGACCAGAAAATGGCTTTTAAGGTGGGGCCCATTCTTTTCAACCAATCAAATTTCTTCTTTTTATTTTGTTTAATAGGGGGCTTTAAATTGCATGCAAGTTAAATGAAGTAGCTTTAAAACTCCCTATGTGACATGGCACTAATGTGGCGTGATAAAGCCCCTAGGAGGTTTATACCATACCCTCTAGTCTAATCTAATGCAAAGATCATTAATGTCAACCGTTGTTTATAAAAACTTATTATATATATGAGTAAACTGCCATTTTGGTCCCTGTGGTTTGGGCACTTTTTCCATTTTAGTCCAAATCTCAAACTTTTTACATCTGGGTCCCTGTGGTTTGCATTTTGTTGCCATTTTAGTCCAAAATCCAAAAACCCTCTATTTTGACTGTTGAAAACTGATTATTTTGTCCTTTAGTGCAGGGGCATTTTGGTCATTCTGATTTTACTCTTCTAATAAATTAAAACAAAATTAATTATATATTATATAATATATATAACCCTCGATCTCTCTCTCTCTCTCACTAAAACAACACAGATACACCACACACACTCTCTCTCAGTTCTCTCTCTCTCTCTACACCGTTCACCACCGTCATCACCATAGATCACCACCGTCCACCGCCATACACACACACTCTCTCTCAGTTCTCTCTCTCTCTCTACACAGATCTCTCCTCCATCCTTCTTTCTTTTCAGATCTGTAAATAGGGGGTGGTTGACGATGACTGATTATGATGATGATGACTGATGATGATGATGGACGGTGATTATGATGATTATGTAAGGGGGTGGTTGACGACGGCAGTGGAGGTGGTTATGGTGTGGCTCGGGTTTGGGTTTGCTTTGAGTTTGGTGAAGGTGGTGACGGCGGCAACTCCGGTGATAGGGGTACATCGTCTGGTAAGTGATAATGTGAGTATTTGGGGATTTTGGGTGTTGTATGAAGTTTCTAGTGAATATTTGGGGATTTTGAGTTTTTGTTTCTAGTGAATATTTAGGGATTTTGGGTGGTTACGGTGGTGGATTTGAGGGTTTTTCATGGTGGGTTTTCGGATTTGAGGGGTTTTCACGATGATTGTGGTGGCAGGTGGATGGTGGTTGCAGGTGGGTGGTGGTGACGGTGGTTGTGGGGGTGGGGGTGGGAGTGGGTGATGGCAGGTGGCGGGATTGAGAGGTGGTGTAGAGAGATGGGGGTGGTGGTGGCAGATGGGGGCGGTGGTGTCACACCCCCAAAATCCACCTGCGGAATACCACCGCTTGGAGGCGTGACTGACCAGGATCCAGCCACCAATCATATTGAACAAACATGTAAGTGATTATAAAATCCAACCAATACAATTGGTGTCCAAACAAAACATAGTTTAAGTTGCAAGCGGAAGCATAACGTTTAAAACCAACACATAAGTTTAATTGTTTCTAAGTTTAACATGGCTCACAGCTGTCCATGTCCCACAACGACTCTCTTCCATGCAAGCTCCAGCTAAGTACCTATTGACCTGCAAAGCATGTAGTAACGAGTCAACAACAAGTTGAGTGAGTTCACAGTTGGGTGTTCGTTTTAAGTTGTTTCGAAAACAGTTTCCTTTATCTGGCATCCTGCCGTGGGGGTTACCCCATAGTTGAAAACGTGACTTGTTTATTCCTGGTTACTCTGGCAATCCAGCCGTGGGGGCTACCCCTTGTTAGTTATCTGGCATTTCGGCCGTGGGGGCTACCCCATGTATTCACTAGACTCGTTACCATATCGACTGCTGACTGTAGTCATGTTTATGTGCCCTGAAACTGTCAATGTCTATCAGCATTGACGTGCCCCAGATCCATTAGTTCACGCCCGTCCTCTGCGGCACGGTGTGAGGTTTGTCAGACCTAAATAGCGCTATCTAACTAATGACCCGCTCGCCATTGGCCCGGCGATTAAGTCGATATAAAAAGGAGGGACTTCGTGATAGAGTTTTGGTCTAGTACGAGTTATCTGTCCATGAGGACGAGGAATTATATTCCTGAACCGATGCTGTCCTACCCAAGAAGGACGAGGAACCCATGTTCCTTAACCCCAATTCCCGACCCCTGGGTATCCCATGCTTTGTAGAGGGTGTGAACTCACCTTGGTTTGCTCGGCAGATAAACGAAGGGTCAAATCAAGCTAATTATGGCCAACCACGTCCTAGTATGGTTACCACACGAGTCAGATACAAACCAAGTAACGCACATACATTTTCTACATGTATACTAGCACGTTTGCAAACAAGTGTTTCTCATGGCAGTCCAAATCAGTGCACAACATACCCAAATAACAATACACATAAGTCCATATATTCGGCCCACTTACTTAGGCCCGTAACCATGCAGGTCCAAACAGAACATACATGATCAAGTGGTCTCGAGTCGAGACTATAGATCTCGAGTCGAGACTGTGCGGTCTCGAGTTATACCTACGAGTTCTCGAGTCGCAACTGTGGAGGTCTCGAGTCATGCATGTACTGGTCTCGAGTCGCAACCGGAGCCGCAACCATGGTCTCGAGTCGTGATGTTTGTGTGCTGATAATGCATGGTCTCGAGTCGAGACTAGGGGTTCTCGACTCGCAACCTGTGTCGCAACCGTGATTTCGAGCTGTCTCGCATAAGGTCTCTAGTCGAGACAGATGGTCTCGACTGGCACACCTGCTGGTTGCCAGCACTTGTACTAAACCAATAGAATTTCGATTTCATGATCCATAGTACTAGCCAACCAAAAATCACAAACATGTTTTCTTGTCTATTACTTAACAAAAACGGATCAAAGCATAGGATTTCAATTTTTCATATCAATATTCAAACACATTCAACACATATTCAAATATTCATATCCTCATTCAACACCTTTTCATCATATGTTCATCCTATATAAAATCTTGCATTTTACGGACAAGAATCATAATACCTAAACTAGATATCAAGATCATCTTGCAAACAAAACATTTGTTCCATAACTTCATAAATCGGATGATCATAACAATTCCTCTAACTATCATTCTTTTATCATTCAAGCTTATCTTAGCAAGACATTTATCATACAACATTCATACTTTCCACAAAAGAGAATATTTGTTCATTTTATGTATTTGGAACCAAGCATGTATCAATAGCAAACAAGAACTCATCAAATCGATCAAACACTTTATAATCAAACAATAGTCACGATTGCATATCATCACATATTCATACTTAAATCATGTTTGCACTTATGTTTGTAAAGAAACCACTAACCGGTTGTGAAAAGGTACCGAGTTGGTAAGGAAGATGAATAAAATGGAGTGTCCGAGTGATGATGATGAGCTTAACCGAGTCTCCTTGTTGATGCCGATTGAATCCGAAAGAGAGGAGGGAAGGTTTGTGCTTCTAGGGTTTTAGTGAGAGAGAATGTGGGAGGGTGTGTGTGTAGGGGAGTGTGTGTAAGTTGCCCAAAGATGGTAATGTTGGCTCACAACAAAGGTTATATACTAGCTTTAAGTTGATGCACCCTAATGGGTTTCGGATGGATTAAATGGCCCAACCGGCCCAAATAGATACGCTATTCACTCGAGACCGAGTGGTCTCGAGTTGGGTTCTTGTGTTTTGGTTCCGGTTCATTATATACACGCTTGTATAAACTATACTTTATACGTACACATTAATAACACATAGCACGTTAAGATAATCACTAACTTTCATTTGCTAATATATCACATAACGTCTCAGCATGTTACATCAATATACAATTGAAGGGTTCTAAATTTCGAGTTGTCACATTATCCCCAAGTTGAAAGAAATTTCGTCCCGAAATTTGGTAAGTACTCACTGAGGAAGCTAGTTAAGTTGTATGGTTTTCACTAGTTTTCCTGGGGTGTCACAGGTGGTGGCAGATGGGGGCGGTGGTGGCTGGTGTTTGCTGCTGCTGGTGTGTTCATCTTCATCATCGACAACTTCAGGGTTTTATTTGCGGAGCCGCTGTCACCGGAAAACGAGGAAGGAGGTGTGGGTGTGCCTGTTGGATGGGACGACGGTGGTGGTGGTGGTGGTGGTGCTATAGAGAGAGAGAGAAGAGAGAGAGAGAGAGGGAGGAGGCGGCGGTGGTGGTGGTGCTATAGAGAGAGAGAAGAGAGAGAGAGAGATGTGATTATGTTGGGGATGATGATGATTTATTTGATCTGCTGGTTGCACAAATGAAATTATATTTAAAAATGACCAAAATGACCAAAATGCCCCTGCACTAAAGAACAAAATAATCAGTTTTCAACAGTAAAAAATCAGGGATTTTGAGTTTTGGACTAAAATGGCAACAAAATGCAAATCACAGGGACCCAGATGTAAAAAGTTTGAGATTTGGACTAAAATGGCAAAAGTGCCCAAACCACATGGACCAAAATGGTAATTTACTCTATATATATACACGCTCAATGTCTATATCTTCTCACACACAGTGTTCACTGAGTGTCAAATATATTTTCATATTAAAATACCGAGTAGTGGGCCTAAACTTTAGTGCCCCAAACATCAAATATAATCATTTTTAATCTGAAAGCTGTAAAGCAATGTGTGCATAAACTTGTGATGAGGGTGAAGGGAGTGGCACGGCAAACCCATCGGCAAAGGAGAATGCCGATCGGGAACACCGCCGCCACCCCTTTAAAACCGATCGGCAAACTCAAAATCGGTGTGTGGTCACCGATCGGGAAAGCTAGCCGACAACCTCGATTTGTGTGTGTGTAACGGCAATAATGCCGTTTAAAAAAAAAATAATTTTTATGTTTTTATATAAATCAACATTTTACCCAACATTTCTCCAAACATTCTTCAAACAATCAACCAAATTTTATACATTCTGCTTCTCTTTTTGCAAATGGAAGGCTCAAGCAAACGCGATGGCAAGGCAACTAAACGGGGCGGCTCGAGGACGAGTGTGCCAAATCAACGGGGCGGCTCGAGTGGTTCAACTCCGCCGTATCATCCGCAACTAGGCTTCGCCACACATAGCCAACCTCCATTTTTTTATAGCCAAGGCATGCAACCGACTTACGGGTTCAACACCCAACCCCAGTTTAATTTTTCGCCGCATAACTATTTTCCACAGGGTCCGACCACGGTTGCTCCAAATATTTATGATTCCCTAGACGACCAAAACACTTTTGACCCGTTTGGTTTTCAAACCCCATCCTCACAACGAGCCGATCATGACGAAGATGAAGACGACGAAGAATTTGTGGCGGAAACTCAAGAGCAATATCATGACGAAGACGAAGGCCACCATCAAGAAGAACCCGCAAACGAGCCGAGAGGGAAGAGTGGTAAAGCGAAACGGGAAAATTGGACTCCTATACAAGAGGAGGCATTGGCCAAGGCTTGGGTTCATTGCACCTTAGACAAAAGAAATGGCAACCAACAAAAGAAGAAGAGTTTTTGGGGCAAAATTCTTAAGCACTTCAACAACACGATCGGAGGAAGCAGCCGAACCCAACATCAGGTCCGCTCCAAGATGATTACCATGCACACAAAGTTGAAATTATTCAACGGGTTTTATCAGCAAGCGGTAAACTATTTAATATTCATACGTTTAATTTTTACCCAAAAAAAATACTTATTTTTTTTTTGTAATTTATTATTTTAGGACCGTTTACGTCCAAGCGGATCCGACGATTCTTGGGTCTTGAAGCAAGCGTTTAAGGATTACCAGGGAAAAGAACGTCATGAGTTTACGCATATGGCGGCGTGGGAGGTCCTCCGAAGTCAAGAAAAATATAGCCAAGTTCCGTTGTTCGGTGAAGACGAAAGCTCGGGCTCGAGTTCAAAAAGAAAGTCGTCGGACTCGGGTAATTACCATCCGGATACACCGAATGCCGAGTTCACGAGTGGCCATCAAACTATCCCCGACATGAACGTGGATCCCTCGCCACGAAGACAAAAGAGGAGGGATAAAAAAACCAAAGCCGGCCCTTCTTCAAGCGACGATCCAAGAGACATAACCACTAAATTTGAAGAATATAGGGCGATGAAAAAAGAGTTGATGGATATCAAAAGGGTGCGAGAGGAAAAATATTTGGCGTTGGCCGAGAAGCAAGACGAAAATATGCGCCAGGCTAAATTCGACAAGGACTTGAAGACGTACAACCGGCCTCACAACAATGTTCCCCCAGCAATGTTGGAGATCACGCTCGCACGAAAACGCGAGATAGCCGAAAAGTATGGATGGCCGTGTGATTTTTAATTTTTTTAGTCGTTGCGTTGTTTTAGTGTCGTGTAATTTTTATGAATTTTATGTTTTTTTTTTATGTTTCATTTTAATGTAATTGTTTTTTTATTAATTTAATGTTTTGTTTGTTTTTATTTAACATATAATTAAAAAAAAACAAAAAAAAAAGTTTGGCACTTTCAAGTGTCTAAAACATTGCCAACACTTTTCAGCAAAGTTTAAACTTTTTACCCTCTCTGACGTGGCACTCTCTGATTGATCTATTTTAAAGTTTGCCACTTTAACCTGTTTAACCACTCCCTTCACCCTGAGGTCGTTTGGTAGGTTAGTTCAGTCGTAGGAGGATTCTTCTTTTCTCTTCCAAATACTACAAGTTGGATATAAAAGGACAATGTGAGTCATAAAAGCAATCATGTGAAATCAGATATTTATATTTTTAAGAGTTTTTTCCTAATTAAATTACTAATTTAAGATAAGAGAACTATATGAATGAAAAAAATACCAAAATCTTAGTCATTAATAACGGTGTCACTCACACTCACGATTTTTTCCACATTTCAATCACGTTTTGAAAATGTATGTTGAATTGGTGTCATCGAGTGAATAACAAAATGAGTATCAAATCTTAATCATTAATAACAGTGTCGCACCCACGATTTTTTTCACATTTCAATCACGTTTTGAAAATGTATGTTGAATTGGTGTCACCGAGTGAATAACAAAATGAGTATCAAATGCTATAAAACGTATAAAAATTTTCTTTACGTTGTTATGCCGTCCCCAAACCATCAATAATGTTTCAATGTTCAAAAGTATAGAGAAAGAACGAATGTTGTATTAATTTTTCTAGAATTTAAAAAACTATTTATTGGGAAAAAAAAAAAAAGCTTTTATAATTTTCCCCACTAAAAGTTACTTGGAATCCTGGATATTTTCAGATGGGCTTTAATTCATTTATTTATGATATCAGGCCCGCCATTATCTCTTTAATATCTGTGAGAACTGAGAAGTGGGACTATTGATGAGCAATGTATGTTCTCTCTATCTGTAAGGGACAAGACCACTATTAGCCCAACTCATTAATTTTATCTATGTTTATTTTTAAAGGATGTATACGAAGGGATAGGATATATTAGGAGGTATTATTTAGGTAGGGATGTTAGATTATACGGTGTAGTAGGGCATGAAAAGTGGGCATGAGGCGTCATGTGGCAGCTACGTTAGCATCTATCAGAAAAGTTGTGTGGTGCCAAAAAGTGCGGGGTGGGATGAGGCGTGGAAGAGTGGCATAGTGTGGCATGTGACATACCCGTTTTTGTATTTATTTTATATGTAAAAAGTAAAACAAATCTATAAAATAAAAAAACAAATCTATAAGCCAAACCCAATCACCATCGCCCACATCATCATCAACAACACAACTCCCGACAAAATCTTGCCACCCCTCCCCCACGCCAGCCACAACGCCGCCTCCAAGGTGATGTTCCAGCGTGATTGTGGCTTCTACCCCACTTCCACGCCTCCACACCGTATAGTCTTAGGAAGTCATTATAACCACTAGATTGGTAATGAAAGGTTAGGATTAAAGAAGTAAAATCCTTCAATTTAAAACAGACACGTAGGTTTTAAGAGGGGTAATATGGTCCCTCCAAGTGAATAATTTATCTCTCCTCAAATTCCCCCCGTTTTTAACACATTAATAACACTTTCATACGACATTATTTTTTATAAAAATTGCACCATAAAACGAGTGTTTTTATCTTTAAAACGAGTTTACTATTGATATAATTTTTTTAAAAGAAATTCGAAAACCCAGATGTGTAAAACACAATGATAAAACCCAGATCGTAAAACGCAATTATTAAATGGTTTGCACAAAACCCTTATTAAATGTTTTAATAGATTATCTTTAATTCAAAACCCTTTATAACATTTTTATTTTTTTTTTCTAAAAAAAAAAGGAATGTAACATACATATATTTGAACACTTTTATAAAAAACAAATGTAAAAAGAGCCGACTAATTTAAAAAAAATTAAAAATCTGTATATTACATAATTTTTGGACATATATATTATGTAACATGTAATTTTTAACATTTTTTTAAAAAACTACACTGCGTTTTTTTTTTTTGTTTTTTTACAAAAATGTTCAAATATATGTATGTTACATTCCCTATTTTTTTAGAAAAAAAAAATGTTACACAGGTTTTTACAAGGGTTTCTTGAATTTTTTCAACTCAAGTGAGTTTTCATTTTAACCTCCCCTATACACACACACATATATATATATATATATATATAGGGAGAAGATAATGCGAGAACCACCTCTTATTGCGAGAACCGCGAGAACCAATGTGAACACAACAAAAAATGTCTAAAAATAGCTAAAAATCACAAAAAAAAAAAAAAATTAATATTTTTTATATAAAAATCGCTACTTTTCGAAGCTAAAAAAAATAATAATAATTTTTTGTTTAAAACAAATTTTTTTTTGCCACTAAAAGTAGCGATTTGAGCATAAAAAATATTAAAAAAAAATTTAGATTTTTTTTTTATTTTTTTAGATCTTTTTTAGATTTATTTAGGTTTTTTGGGGGTTTAGTTTTTAGCATTTTAGCTTGGGGTGGGGGGTTTAGGTTTTTTGGGGGGTGGGGGAGGGGGGTTTAGGTTTTGGGGGGGGGGGGGGGGGGGGTTAGGTTTTTTTTTAGGTTTTTTGGGGGTTTTAGTTTTTAGCATTTAGCTTGGGGGGGGGGGGGGGGGTTAGTTTTTTTTAGCTATTTTAGGTTGTGTTCACATTGGTTCTCGCGGTTCTCGCAATAAGGGTGGTTCTCGCATGAGCTCCTCCATATATATATATATATATATATATATATACAAACAAGTGTTGTAAAAGCCGGCCTACTCGGCCTTGTACTCGGCGAGTACTCGGTCCTCGGCCCTCCGAGGCGAGTTTACCCTAGTCGGACTTGACTAGGCGGCGGCGGTCAAAATCGGCCTACTCGGCCTGTACTCGGACTACTCGGCCTTGTACTCGGACTAGTCGGCCTTGTATTCAGATTACTTCGGACTTGTACTCGGCCTACTTAGCCTTGTACTCGGACTACTCGGCCTACTTGGCCTTCTACTCGGACTACTCGGACTTATACTCGGTGGAGATTTGAACTTCAAACATGTTTCATTTTAAATTATACTCATTTTGACATGAATTATGCTTCTTTTAAACATATATATAATATACACCAATTAATTTTCTTTATATTTATCATGTCCGCATACTCCCCGAGTACTCTCCGAGTACTCCGATTACTCCCAACTCCCCAGTCGGCCGACTAGGGACCGCCTAGCGACTTTTGCAACGCTGAATTACAAACAATAAAACATACATCATGTTCAAAACAAAAATAATATATATGGGGAGGAAAACTATATTTTTGTGATGATTATGTATGTATTTTGTATAATTGATAGAGTAAATTACACATATGCTTTTGTGCTTTACATTTTGTAAAACATTTAGTCCCTAATTTTTTTTAAAGTATATAGACGATCCCTATGGTTTGCAATTTGTATCGCATTTAGTCCTTAACTTGAACATGCTAAAACCTTTAGATTTTGGTTGGGGACTAATACGTTACAAAGTGCAAATCACAGGACCATCCGTGTACTTTTGGAGAACTAGAAATCAAATCCAAAATTTTGGTAAACCACAATAACCATTTGGGTACTTTACTCTAATTGATATATATATTTTTTTAAATTTAAATTCAGGTTAGCCAAATAACTTTTTTTAACCCAGTTATTGAGTCGGATACTGCTTTCGGGTTTTGGGTTCCATCTTATGGATTCGGGATGTTTGGGCTCTATGTTAATTAGGTGCGGGTTAATTCGGGCCGGGTTCGGTATTCAGACTCATATAAATAAAACCATCCCTAATCTATACTATATAATAAAAGAAACCAACTTTTGAACACATGTCATTCTTTAGAGCCATCTATTTTTTAGTTTTCTCATCTCTATCTCCTACTTAATTATAGATAATTAATATTAATTAAAAGATAATTATAAAATTAAATTTAAACAATTCGTATAGGAGATAATATAATCTTTTGAAATATTTATTAGATTTCAAAATTATTTATCTTGACATTAACAAAAAACGTACATTAAATATAAAGTAATATAATGTAAAGAGTTAAATGTAATTTTATATATTAAATAATAAAAAGTTATATCTTTAAAAACCCTGTGTATTGTACGGGTTGAGTAAATTTAATTTTATATATTAAATAATGAAAAAAATTACATTTTTAAGAACCTCATGTATTGTATGGGTTGAGCACATAAGTCAATTGTAACCGGTTCGGTTAATCGGTTATTGAAATTAAGTGGTTTGTGCACCTTTAATTTAGAGTAATATGTTATTTTGGTCTATGTGGGTTTGTTTTCCATCAAACTGGTCAACTCGATCCTTTGTTTTAACGTTAAATTGGGGATGAAGTTAACTGTTAGATTGAAATGATAAAATTTAGACCCCAGGGACTCAACTGCGAAATCAAAACCTTTTAGATGAAATTGGCAAAAGGGATCAAATCAGAGAAACAAAAAACTAGGTTTTAAAAATATATTTTTTATTATTTGATATATAAAGTTACATTTATTCAACCCGTGTATTACACGGGGTTCTAACCTAGTATATAATACTGTAAACAATCTAAAGAAAATACATTCTCTATTTAATAATATAAATTTTAATAAATATATTTAAAATTAATAAAATTTAATTGACTTTAAAAATTGTGTAACATGAATAAAATTTACTTGACTTTAAAAAATTACCTACATATACATTTATAAGTGAAAAATTACCTACATATACATTTATAAGTGAAAAAGGAATAGTGCCAGGCAGCTTGCCTG